>CABFWB010001180.1:21655-45555 GCA_902151455.1 Timema bartmani
GGGATGCCATGCTGCCGCGCAATCTTCGTCTTTGTAATCTTCTTCTCATCCACTTCCTGGTTGATCTCGTACTTCTTCATGAGCGTCAAGAAGGTCCTCTTTCCACTCATTTCGTCGAAATTATAAGCTCGTATTAAATAAAAAAATTAGCATGGGTCTTCAAAAATCGTTCACAAAATCAAACCAAAAACGTAACCAAATTGAGAATCTAAATAACAATGACAAAAACAAGCCTGGCGCATGATGTAGCGACAGTCGCGCTCGGGGAAATATTGTCTTGCTTGTGGGAGGGTGTGTACAGAGTCAAGTGCTATTGGCTGGCACTGATGGGGTGGTGTCTATTTTTATACCTGGCTTACTCCAGTTACTAGTAATACAGCGTCAAAAAATAATCGCAGCCCAGCGACCTAAATAATGATTAAATCACATTTTACGGCCGATTTCCTTAAAATTATCGACCTTTTTTTCCACATTTTTCACGGTTCCCCAAAAAAGGGTCGTTACTTCGAGAGGGACGTTATTCCCGGGTCGTATAATCGAGATTTGACTGTATATACCAATCGTGCGTTACAAGAAATCAACTACATCTGCAACGAAAGAAATGAAGGTAAAATTAATGTAAATGAACGCAGAAATGTTAATAAGAGTAATCCAATTCAAACTATCTTGGTTAAGTGGGTTCCGGTTCTAAGAGGACCGAATAGAATTTGGGAGTTGATACATTCAAACAACTCATAGAAGACAGGAGTATATAAAATGTCATAGGTATTGCCAGTCCCTTCTTTACATTTAGAGGCAAATAGCATGGGTGAAATGATTAAACGTTAATGTAAGCTGCTTCAGAGAGCAAAGTCAATAACAAATCTATCGTTACTTTAAACAAGACACTTTAAAAAAAAGTTAAGTGAAATCGTGATGTCATCAGAAGTTGGCAGCCCTCTTTCAACAATAAATGTACGAGTGAGTGTTTATCACTTACTGATGACTTTCTTAGTTTCAATAGGAAACATCTTGAAAGGAAATGGATTAGAAGCTTTATTGTTAATTGTGTATGACTGACAAAAACACAGTTCCCAATTGTTGACCTGTGTAGTGGGACATTGCACGTTCATATGAGATGTACGAAGTGTTCACCATTGCATTCATAGCACAGTTAAGCCCTCCTATACCACGACTGTCGTGTTTATTGAAAAATGTGCGACATTTCCCGGATAATATTTACAACAGCATCATTTGCGTTCCAGAGATGTTCTCTTGTGTTGTGCTGTTGAGAGTCCATAATTCCCTTCATGTAGCCCCACTGCCAAAAGTCACAAGGTGTGAGAGCAGGCCCGTTGAGTCCAAACCATCGCCTGGACTAGTATTCGTCCAAATGACGTCTCACTGCACGATCGTAATGTGCAGGCGCTCTATTGTGAAGCAGCCACATGTTAATACGCGTTGCCAGCAAAACGTCCTCCAGTAGTTGGGGAGAATGGTCTTTATAGAGTGTAAGCACCTCAGAGCTATGCAGGTCTTTCATACGGCCCGAGTAGAATATCACACACGACTCCCACCCGAACGTTGATGGAGAGTTGATATTGCGAATGGACCTCCAAGATGGCATTTGGATTTGTTTCGGCTAAAATGTGTTATTTGCGAGGATTGACACTGCAACTTCTGGTAAATGTTGCTTTATCCATTACGAGTGCCCTGCTGATAAAATGTGGATGTGTAAGGTGGTTGTGAAGCATCCACACACAGAATGTCCTACGACATTTGAAATTGAGAGCTGGATTAAACTACTGTACAGATTGCAAATGGAAGTAGCACAGTAATTGGTCATTTACTGTTCTCCACACGGACTTCTGTGATAGATGATGACGTGTGGCTATTCGCCGTGTACTTGAATCTGGCGAGCGTTTCACAGAGTGCAGAATTACCTCTTCCACTTCAATGGTCCTGCGATGTCGTGATCTACCAGCGTTGGCCATCACAGGTGCAAAGTGACTGGTTTACTTCAGATGACGATTCAATGCCACAAATGTCCTTGGATTTGGGTGTCGTCAGACAGGAAAACGTGCAGCATGTATACTAGTTGTGGCAGCAGAATTCTGTGATTACTCACCAGAAATCAGAATCGTATCTGTCAGTTTATTGTTTGTGTATTGGTTCCCCATCTGAATAGCCACTTTCAATCACAGCAAGTAACTGAGTGTGCCTTCCATGTCTCCAGCAAGCCGAATGACTCATGTGCAATGCTATCCAGCAATGTTGCCATACCTCGGTAACAAAGAGGTCCCGGCAATATTTTGCTATGAGACTTTTTTTCAGTGTAGATTCCACTGCGCCCATTTATTGTATACAGCTACGAATCACCCTGTATAACGTAAGCCATACTTACAGTGAAGGTGCACTGTTTTCCCTAACTGTATAGGAGAAATAAATGACCTAAGACGGCAGACATCATTGTTTAAGGTAGCTGATTTATTTTGTTTTTAGGATTTGTTGATTTCCCTTATATAACAGTAGGCATAAAAAGCTCTAGAGATTCAGGCCCATTATCTGAGCCAGTGTTTCCCATATAATCTGCTGACGGGTACGTTTACATGTCATATGTTTTCCAACAATGTCCTGTCGGATTATTTCAGCAGCTTTTTCCACCATTCTTAGTCCTATAATTTTCAGCTGTTTTTCTTTCTCTCTGTATACCACCAGTCATAAAATAAATTTCTGGTGGTTCCCAATAATCATAATAAATTCTGCCACGATACACCTTTGGCTCTGTGAAAAGCAATTGATTTTGGAAATGACTTTCAAGTATATTCTTTAAAATGTAGTCCGCGATCTAAATTCCCTCTTATCTCTCAATACCAGTCATTATTTCTTTCAGCTCCAGCAAGAAATACTGACATTCCTCTCCATTTTCAATATGGTCAAACAAAAGAGTCAAAATATTTTCTTTATTAGCCTTGGCCTGCCTACTTTTCCTTTTGGCACATTCCTGAAGCTGGCGTAGCAATCATGATGATATGTTGCTTATGTGGCTGTAAAGTCTACATGTTCTACCCTATTCTTGATAATTTCACTCAAGTCATCTTTGTAATCACATCTTTTCAAAAGTTCATATTTTATTTCAAACGTTTTGGAAGTTTGGTTTCAGGAACTGAAACTCCAACACCACCAAAACACAGCTTATTTTGTTGTCAAATTTAGAAAAAATGTCTTCATGAGTGGGCTAGTTGTACCAGATTCATTGTTTTCTTTCTTATCGAGTTTTTTTTAATCTCTGATGGTGCTTGGTTTAGTATAATAATTCCTAAAAGTCTCGTAAGCTTTTATCTCTTGCAATATTTTGCCAAAATCCATTTTTTTACTATAATACTTGTTAAGAACTTTTTTATAACCTCAGTGCGTTTTTTTTCTTAATTTTCATCGCAAAATACACACCTCTCTTCGTTTATTTTACCACGCCTTCCCATTACAGTCATTGGTAGGAATTCTTTCCTATTTCAAATGTTAAAACAACCACATACACTCCTTTGAGGCATCTTAGCTCGGACACACCAGGCTATAAACATACCTAAGCCACAATGATGACGTACGTATACATGACGTTATTCATATGGGGCAAATGGTTGTATCTATTTGGTGCCTTATATGTTGCCCAAATCACAAATATGACAGTGACAAAAATGGTAGATAATTAAAGGTTTAGCAATATTTATTTGAATTTTATTTTGTATAATTGATGTTATTCAAAATAATGGGGAATATAAACGAGCTTTGGCTGCCATTTTTCAAAGTGGTGGCTTAAGCCCAACTTTTTTTAAATTTACAGAATTGCAATCAGAATGCTAGATAGAGATAATACAATACAAATTCTCTTGCTTGTATGAAATATTTTAATTTTAATCTCGGACTTGTTCTACTGTGGTCCACACTACTATGTCTGGTAGCAAATAAATGTTGGAAAATAAATCATCAGGTCTGGTGATTATTTAATAATATAACTACCACTCTTGTAAATATTATTCATCTTCTACTAGAAATATCATGGTATAAAATTAAAGATTGTAAAACTACGTAAATAATATCCAAACAATGCCAAGAATAATCTAAAAAAAAATCAAATTTAGTTTAAACAAAACTTTAAATAAACTTTATAAAAAAAAATCAAATTCGTTTCAATTCTTTGATATTTATTTTTCAGTGCTATATTACATTTTTCCACTATCATAAATATGAGAACTTAAAAAAAGTAATGGTCAAAATCCTGTCAAAGTGCAATAGGGTCAGTACCTTTTAATACATAGTCAATTTAAAGTATAGCCAATAACTAATAATACTCTGGCTAATCGCAGGGTGAAAATCAGAAAAATAACCCCATTTTATGTTGTTATTACATCACTAGAGCTAATTAAATAAAAACTAGCTCGTTAGTATATTTTTTCATGGGTAAACTAGTCTCTCACATGTATTGTAATGATAATATACGTGAAATACACATACATTTATCATCGAACATTTTTGTTTATTTTATTTTATATAATTTATAATAGCATTCTATATTTTTCCTGCAGGGGTATAGCTACGACTATATGAATCAATTTATATGCTCTTGGGCGCTGCTATACCCATTTTAAATAATGACTCATTTATTTTTAATAAAATGAAAGTCATGAGATCCGATCGGTTAGCAAATCGATATTTATGTCTATCGATGAGATATTCTCCCCTTTTTAATTGAACAAAAAATATATTATCCACGGAATTGTAGGTCTTCATTTATTTGAACATAGAACGGTCCATTGTGTGAGTCTTTTGTTTTTACAGTCACAGTGAGAATACCATGCGTCATTATTTAAAAAAATATTTTAAAAAAATAACAAAAAGTCAAAGTGTCTATTGAACTGTATTTTAATTAGACGCCCAAATATATTTCGCTATTTATTTCCCTTTATTCTAGTAAAACCACATAGCTTCTTTTATCTTTTTTTTTTAATCCATTTTCATTCAAACATTAAATATTTGTTGCATAAAATACATTTTGCAATTAATATCAATTTGGAGTGCTGTAGTGTAAAACCAAAGTTTTAGTTCGCTAACCGAATGGGCGTAAGAACATTTTGAATTATTATTTAATATTAAACAGTTGACTTTGAATCAAAAATGGTGGATAAAATGATGGAGAGTGAAATATATTATTGTATGAAATTATTCAATCAAAATGATACACATGAACGGAATCGCTCTGTGATACAATTCTCAATAAGATTAGTTTGTATGGACATTAAAAAAGAGATATTAATATCATCTACTTAGGATTTTAAAAGGGTAATTTTTATGAACTTATTTTAGTTAGGCGGGACATTGCGTTTTTTAGGTTGCTATTTTTGTTACTTATCTTACTACCCGTCTGGGAAAAACGCACTTAACTACACGAGTGGTCTCAAGCTAAAATCATCCGAAACTCTGAGTGTGTTACGGGCCCCAGTCCATACACACATGTTTGCTTGAATATATGTGATCTATATTTGTTTTTGCAGCGCATCTTACTGCCCGTCTGGATTACGCACATTTCAATCACGATAGTTGGTAAGGAACGAGGAAGAGTAGTAGCCTGAAAATTGGCACTTTAATTGAAAAGTAAATACTCACTAGTTAAATAAAAGTAAACTACATACTATACTTTTTCACTTTTTGAAGATAATGTCTTTCAGTTAATCTCCACCGGGGACGTTAGGCGAACCTCAACACATCCATCACTTTCATCAGCATAGATCGTCTAATTGTTTCCACACCACCCTGTATAACCACATTTGGCCTAAGGGAATGTGGGAAACCATATAGTAAAAACACCCTTTATACATTCCGCAGGGATTATAACCCTGACCTCCCTGACACCAGCAAAAAATACAATAAGAGTCCGACGTCTAATCCACTTGCCCACCGATGTAGGTCTACAATAGATATTTGATGCTATGTATTTAAAATCATTAATACATGTCTAAAATTACTAAACCCTTTATTTTTCTCAGCTGGTTTATGTGGGTTAGCGAAATACTCAAAGTAATATCTGTTAAACCATGCAAATAAAAATTCTCATGGGTCAAGTATTTAAAGTGATAAAAGTACACACAATTTGTAATTGTTCTATATGTTTTTTTTTTGTTATTCCAAATTATGTACACACCAACATTAAATTGTTATATTTTGTGTGTATGACAGCATGCAGGATAAAAATATGAAATTATTGCATATAAGCGGGCCGGTAAAATATGTCTCGTGCAGCCCACGGGTCGTGATTTGGCGGACCTTGAATTACACTAATGGGATAAGGATGAGAAATCACGGTTAATACACTTTGAGTCAGAGTCAAATATTAAGCTACTAAATAATACAATAAATAATGTCCAAAGAAATTAGGATAAAATAATGTCAATAAATTATGTTTTCGTGGATAAGGCACCTCCTGATATTTTTTATTATTTTCTTTATGAAATGAATATATATTAACCTTAAGGACGTTGCCTATATGTGACGTAGTACCAGCTCAAGATAGTGTTTCCCATGTTAATGAATTTACGTTCAATTCAGTGAGGTTTAGAGACTTAGCCTTGAAACAAAAACCATAAATTCTCAAACCATTCTAAAATAGTCCTACAGCGTCACAAATTTATTATTTTTTATCTTTTGGTAGTTTTTTTAGATGTATATTTTTCATAAATCCTCTACAACTTAGGGTTGGTCACAAAAATGTCTTGCAGGAGTCTTCCTGCTATAATATAGATTAAAAAAGTCCGTGGTATCATATGCCTATCTAGAATAGGAAACGAGAAAAAGGTAATTTAAAAAAAGCTAGTTAATGTTTACAAAGCGTAAATAGTATAGCGAGTGTGTAAACTTGTCAGAGGAAGTGGGGAAGTATTATCAGTAGATAAGGAAGAGGCCTCTTAGGGTGAACTGCTCATTTTCTTCCCTCTCTTTATATTTTGTACATTGGTGTCAAAGTGTGAAATTGCTAAGACTAATTCGGTGCGTCCAGTTAAGCTGCAACCCGCTTTGCAATTAGCTTCGAAATCTCCCAGCAGACAACGTCGTTGAATTAAGTTTCGGTGATAAACGGCTCGGATTTTGATGAAATACCATATCTTAATTTTATTTTTTACAGCCAATGTTCATGTGCACATCAACTATGTTGATGATAATCTGGCTGTAAAAATGTATATTTTATTGGTAATTATTTAGTCAGTCATTTTGGATTTTTAAGTCATAATAATGCTTTGAATGATATCGATGTTTTGTATACTCACCAATTCTTAGTTATAAGATTATCTTTATCAAACAGTAGTTGGGCTGACAAGATAGTGTAGGCTTCAAATTAAACTTTAACATTCTTTAGTTAGTGTAATCTTTAATTTAGGTAAATCCCCATTCCTGATAAAATTATGCAGTGAAGCTGGAAATAAATCTATCACTTCTGACTCATGAATTTGTAAATGTTTATGTTTAGCGAAATGCAAGAGTTTATTTGTTGACGGTTTTTCATTGCACTCTGCTCTAATTTCAGTTTCAATTTGTCGAGAGATTATTTGATCTATTCATGTGCATTCTTTCCAAGTTTCAATAAAATATTTTAGGTATATTTTTGTAAATTTAAAGTCAATTTTTAACAGTTTTAATGATTATTATTATTATTATTAGCACCGCGTCTTACTACCCGTTCGGGTTGTACGCACTTACGTTAATTTGTAATGATAGGATGATTGTAAGATGAAATGGAGGACCTACAGTTTAACGTGGAATCCGAACCACGGTGGAGGCCTGGTATTCCTCACATTCACAAGTTGTGATTAATACACATATTGTCAGAGGTGAAGGAAGGGTTTGGCAATCAGATAAATCTGTGCCGGGACTGAGGATTGAACCCCGGACCCCCAGTACAGAAGTCTGACACCTTACCCCTAGACCACCAGGTCACCTAGTTTTAATGATATGCTATTGATAATTTTTTTTTATAAACTTTAGGTAGCACAAATCAAGACCCTGCTGATAAAAATGTGATTAATGTTTATAAGATGTGTTTTCGACCGTCTCTGTGGTCCAGGTCTTGGCTACAGATCCAGAGGTCCCGGGTTCAATCCCCGGTGCTTCCATATTTTCCTTTGACGCAGTGGGTCTGGTACGGGGTCTACTCAGCCTCGTCAGGACAAATGAGGAGCTACTTGAATAAATAAGTAGCAGTTCCGGTTTAGAAAACTAAGATAATGGTGGGAGGGTTAATTGTGCTAATCGCATGACACCCTGTATCACCAAGTGTTGTCACTATCTTCGTCAACATGCAGCGGTCACTCGGTCGGTATAGCTCAGGGCTACAGCCCTGGAGTTTAAAATGTGTATTCTCAAAGCACTTGGACACATTTTTTCAACAAACTTCGATTTAAAAAAATAAACACGTACTATTTAAAATCACGGAGCCATTTAAAACCTCCCTCTGGTTAACCCACTACTTATTTTTCAGCATTTATAGAGCTCTGTGTAATTTAGCGCAATGGTCAGCCAAACCAACCTCTTTAACGAGTATTTAACTTAAATTTAATTTGTTGTGGGTGTTTTGTCATCCAATTTTACTTAGGCAATCCAATAACTATTCATAATTTTTGTGGCTTTTAGTTAAAGGAGTTATTTCTATATTGTTACAGATGTTGTTCATCGATGAGAGCGTATTTAACTTCGATTTCTTTGCAAATGAAGACAGGTCAACAATAAGAACCCTTTAAAAATGGAGACTTCCACATAAAGAACGGTAGGACCAGTTACTGATCTTATTTTACTGGTCTTATACAATGATTGGGATAAACAAGAACACTTTGTTAACATATGTAACACTGTAAATAAATTTTTGTAATAAAAAGTGATAATTTAATGATCTCTATTTTTACCTTATCTCGACACCTTGGAGGGAAAGAATTGTGATCGTCAATGTCAACGATTCAAGACCCCCCCAAAACAAAACAAAAAAGTGGTATTCGCAATACATTCTGTCTGTACCTCAGGGTAAAGCCGAAAATATTTTACCAATTGGGCTAAAATTTGGTATCTGAGGCTTTCATAATTCCCCCCACCCCCAGGGGTTTTTGGAATACTAACCCTAAATTGAAGGGTAGTTTGCTGAAGGGCAAAAAGAGATAAGATCTATTTTCTAGAGGTTCGCTCTAACGAATTTGATTAAAGTTTATATCTAGAAACTGTTTATCATTATAAACAAGATGGAAATCCTCATTTTCTCATGAAAATGAATTTGAGAGTACTTTACATAAGGACAATTTTACCATTTTTATCATTTCTCCGCAAATATTTGAGATACAAAATAGTTTATTATTGTAAAGTTGTAGTAATATTAAAGATAAAAATCTGTTATTTGAAATATAGTTTTATAAAACCAACTATTTTTGAGCTCCAAGACAATATACATAATTTTTAATTTAGGTCTTCAGTGGACATATGTTTATCTTTTCTCAATTTTTCTGTAACAATATTCCTAGTTACTAATGCTCTAGAGTAAGTAAAAGTGTATTATTTCAATTATGACCTTTTGTGTAGTATTTCTACAACAATGTATAGACCTATTATTTCGTTTCATAAATATTACGAGTTTTTAGTAAATGTGTATTTTAATATAAAAGTTTGGAGGAAAGTCTGTGCGGTGCACCGTACCATTTATTATATAGTGAATTATAGCTTGGAAGATAATTTTCAATAATATGATTCCAGTAAACTACCAATAAGTAAGTATTCCAAAGAATAAAACATCATATTGTTAAATTTTAGTTAACACTCATCGTATAAGAATTTTAAATAAACCTGTTCAAATATTTTGAATTTTTTTTAAAAATTCATATATTCTTAATCCACCTCCAAACTATTTTTAATTTGTAGAAATAGAACAAAATATTTATTTATCATGAGAAAGAGTTCACAGAAATAAATTTTTAACTAAATTTTCAAAGTCATTTTCAAAATATTTTAAGTTTTCTTAAATGTATAATAAGTTAACTACTTTAAAAATGTTTTACTTTAGGAAAAACATACATTATTATTTAACATGTAAAATATACCAGATATATTAATTTTGAAAAAATCTTTGAAAATAGTTCAATATTTTTTCTCAAAAAAGTCTTAGTAAGCTACTATAAAATATATTTTATTAGTAAAACAAAATATATAAAACTATTTATATTGTAAAAAACTTACCAGATAACTATTTTAAACTAAATCGCAATCACCATTTGAAAAATATTCCAAAGTTGGTTTAATAAGATCGCCAATCTTCATTTTTTAAATAAATTAACTCTTCAAAATCTCCTCATATGTAAACAAACCTTGAACTAATTTCTACCGAAGAACCAAATAACTTAAATTGTTTTATTTAGGAGGTAAAAAACATTTTATATACAGATTTTAAAGAAAATCGTGTAGCCATTTTCGAAATATGAGGAATTCCATAAAACCACTCATCAGTAAACAACCCAAATCAAAATAAATGGTAATACATAATCTCACAATATTTCTCATATTGTGTACTTGCTATTTGTAGGGATAGGTGGGGGATAAGTGTGGCAATGGACTCTATTATTCCTAGTGGCCAGTGGCGTGTCGTGGAATGTTTCCAGGGTAAGCCAAGTTAGTTTAAACTGTACCAGTGAATTGTTCTCATAGCTCAGTATAACACTCATTGGTAGGGTATCTACGAACATACCTTCCCATGTGAGATTGGTCAAATTGAGATTGAGTGGGTGAGGACATATTACATTCCACAGTTTTAAAAAGCTCTACCTACCTTGTCAACATTCCACGACACGCCACTGCTAATGCTATAGATTAAGAGTAAGTAAGTAGAATTGTAATTTAAGAAAACTCCATGGCGTGAACCAGTAAGCGAGTTACACCAATATAGCGGCCGCAGCCGTTAACGGTGATGGTGCCAACATTTGCAGGTACAAGGTGTCATGTGGTCAGCACAACGCAACCTTCTACCATTAACCTAAGTTTTTTTAGACCGAATATGCTACTTTTTTATGCAACTGGCTTCTGATTTGTTCTCAAGAAGCTGAGTTTGACGCTATTCTAGACCCAATGCTACACAAAAAAATTCTGGAAGCAACTGGGATCAAACACGAGACCTCTGAATCTGTAGCTAGTAGTTGTGAACACAGAGGCGGTCTAGCAATGAAACAAAAATAAATAATAACTATTCAAGGAAACTACTACTACAATGTAAGGAAAGGCATTATTCTATTTCCTGGCAACATATGCCTGCCATCATGATTTTCTGCGTGTGACAGAAGAGATCCAGTGGATATTTATTTATATATTTAGTTACTACCCATTCGGTCTATACGCTTAAGTATTATTTACACTAATTGATTAGGAATAGGGAATGTTGAATTTAGAGGAAGTGAACACACATTTGCATGGAGGGAGAGTGGAAAACAATTTATGATCACCTCCCTCCCAGTTCACCTGACCGAGATATTAGAACCTTGATCTCCCCGTCCTTGACAGTCTAGCTCAACACGAAACTAGCGCGTTAGCCAACTACGTCACTGAGGCGGGTTCCATTGGAGAGATGTTACGCGAGAATTAAAATGAAATAATTATTGCAATTATGTAAGGTACACACAAGTGCTATATTAAAGATTTAGATCACGTTATTATCTTAAATAATACACAAATAATATTATAAGAGTAAGCACATAAAGTGGTTGTCGTCATTGACTTGAATTATTTACATTAGTTCTATTAATTTATAATCTTTATAAAGATTAAAAGCTTACCCTCTTAACATATGTTGTTGATAACCACTGGATGTGCTTCAAGGAATTATACTAGTTGATCTAGTTCTGCTAAGATCGTTAATATATTTTGAATTAATTGTGAATGAACCATTAGAGAAAATTAAATGACAATTGCAAAAAGAAAATGGGGGTCTCCGATGCTAAAACTTTGAATTATAAATGATTTGCCTATGAAATTCTCAATAGCTAGTAAATACTTATAATAAAGAGATTATTTAAATATTTTTATAGTAATTTTAGGTATATGACTCAAATATGAATATGAACCTTAAAAAGGTGTCCTGGATAGAGATAATTTTACAGAAAGTCTGTCCTTACTTTAATATTATAGGTATAAATAATAACGTAAGGTGTGTATGACCCGAACGGGTAGTAAGACGCGGTGTTAATAATAATAATAATAATAATAATAATAATAATAATAATAATAATAATATTAATAATATTAATAACGTAAGTTTTTCCGAATATACCTAAAGGAATACATGGTGAAGTATTGTTTAGTTAAATCAAAAGTATATGATTTGTATCCATGTCGATTAAAGTAGTATTATAACAAATGTAATGTTTTTAAAAATATGTCTTCCATACAGGGCTGGAAATGTCCATTACGGGCATTAAACAAGGCGTGGAGAGGGCAACAGAAGTCTTATCAGGCTCAACTAGAAAAACTTTTTATCTTCAAAATTTTGAAAAAATGAATGTGAAAGATGATTTGGACAAAGTAAACTCAAATGATAAATATTTCGAAAAATGGGTGGGAAAATTTTATTTACCAATGGTACCATTTATCTTTAGAATAAAATCAAACAAAAACGCACAAAATCTCCCTAAATATCCCAAGAAAAGGAGAATTGATAGAGAAATTTTGCCAAGTATGAGTATCAGGAACTGATACACAAAGAAGACTATTTGTATTGAGGATTTGAAAAAAATAAAGGTAAATGAAGGTTCCCCTCATCGTTATTACAAATTACATGTTAGGCCCAAGAAAACTACAATATTTAAAAGATATACAGTTCATAGGAATTTAGATTTTGAAGAGATTTGGTCACACGTGAGGCATTCAAAATCAGCCCTCAAAAAAAATTTTAGAAAAATCAAGAGTGAATGAAATTATAAATGATTGTGCTTCTTACACACTTGTAATCTTAACATTTTACTAATCTTTGATTGTATTAATTTTACCAATTTGTGAAATTAATCTCTATACACAATAAATGTGATATTAGTTCAATTATTGTGATTTTAATAATCATATTTAATTGTACATTTAAATATTTTTCCATGTGTGATATTATTTACTTTACTCAATTATTTGCGAGCGTAATGATTCTACTTGTTTGTGAGTTTAATCATTTTAATTAATTATGAGCTTATAAAATTTACTTATTTGAGATCTTTATCGCCAAGCCATATTTGTATTTTTATCATCTATTTATTTGTGATAGTAAAATATTCGATCTACAAAAAAAAATCTCTATTAATAATTTAAATAAAGTGTTGATTTCTTTAAAACCCTTAATGATTTTTTTAATATGAATTTTATGTATATTATTTTTCTTTCGGCAAAATATGAAATCTATTTAAAAATAGGTAAATATTTAACTCGCTTATAAGTTTTGGTAAATTATATGATTTACTTTAAATAAACTTTAAGATAGAGCCTATTAAATTAAAATATTTTTGAAAATATTAAATGTATTAGTAAATTTTTTCAAAACCGAATAAAATTATTTAAAAATGAATGATTAAAACTGTTATTAATTTGAATGTGACAAATCACTAAACATATTTCAAAAGTTAGTATTTCCAGCACTAATATGATGGATAACATGTTAAGTATTTGTAAAGAAGTGAAAGTATGAGGGACGGTTCCTATCTAGTTGTATACAGTTCTTTTATTAAATTAAATAAGTTTTGTGCGTTATTTTATGTAAAATGTACAGGAAGATTTAACTGCCTTCACTCTAAAAGAGTTAATTCCTTAATTTAAATATCTGTAAACTCCAGTCCCAGCTTTAGGAATATTTGAAATCAATTATGATGACAGTCTTACAGATTGATCCAAAAACGTTTAGAATTATATTTAACCAATAACCTATATAGGAATACTCCTTTGTGTCAATAGAACTCACCTATTATTGATCATTATGTTTGTAAAAAAACTCTTTGGGATTGAAAAAGTTGGGTGTAACGTTCTAGTTTTCTTATTGCCGATGAACTTAAGAGCCCATCTCCCTACTCGAATAGCGCATAATTTAAATAGTTATCACACCGTGAACCAGGCTTCACATCCTTAGGCAGTAACCCTGTTGTCTTCATTAAAAACAATAATTAATATAACACCATTTTAACAAAAGTTTAAATAATTTCTACGGTGCACCACACTGATATTCTCTATTATTTTAAAATAAGAGACATTTTCTAAAAACTTGTAAGATTTGTGAAACTAAATTATATACATATTTGCCTATATTATCTACCAAAGAGAATATAAAATAGTATACATTGTTACAAAAACATTGAGAAAACAGGAACATCTTTGTCCACCAAAGAGCATAACAATTTCATATTCCAAAGCGCTCCATAAGTAAATGATACAACACAATCGCTCAAACTTTATCATATTGTGTATTATAGCTCCCAAAAAAGATTACAAAAATATGTTTTTGGTAAACTGCCCTTAAATAAGTTTTACTCATAAAAAAACATCATCTTGTTAGTCACAATTATAATTGTATGCATAAATAATAAGCCAGATTGTTCAAATATATTTATCAAAATTCAAATTCTCAAAAATATATTGTTGATAAACTACCCAAAAATTATTTGTTATTTCTAAAAATAAAAAGTTTTCTTATACATCATGAAAAACTATTCACATATTCACATTTTTAGTTAAATCTTCAAGGTCAGTTCCCAAAACATTCACATTTTCTATAGTTTGTTGTAAAAAAACTACCCTTACATTAATTATTTTATTTTATATAAATATAAATATATTATTAATGATGTGTAAAATAGTCTCCCGATACCAATTCGGACTAAATCACAAAATCTATTTTTTAAATATGTAAATTTAAAAAACAGTTATTAATAAACCAAATTTCCTCCCCAAAACAAGTACACAACTTTATTTATCATGTTCATGTCAATCACTCTCCAAATATACATTTTAGTCAAAATCGTTACAGCCATTTTCAAAATAATTCAAATTTTCAAAATCACTCCTCAGTAAAAGGCCCTTTATCGAATCTTTACCCAAAACAAAGTATACAGTGTTATTTTTAATGTCAAACACTAGCAATATATATTCTATTTGGATTCAAATTGGTATGGCGATTTTTTAAATATTTCCAGTTTTTGAAAAATCAGTTACCTGATCTGCAAACTACCCATAAATGAGTTATACCCCCAAAAATATATAAATTGTTAGTTATTATATCAAACATTCCTTAGAGACTCTTTTGGAACCAAATATTTAGGGCCATTTTTTATATTTAGAGTTTAAAAAAAAGTTGTCTGTAAGCTACCTATAAATATGTATCCCCCCCCAAAACAAATATAGGGTTAATTATTATACAAAATACTCCAAAAATACCCTCTTGGAACCAAGTCGTTACGTTAATTTGTAAAATATTTCAAATTTTTGAAAAACAAGTCATCAGTAAACTACCCATAAATAATTTCCCCCCCCCNAGTGTTATTTTTCATGTTAACCACTTCCAAGATACCCAAATCATTAGAGCTATTTATAAAATATTTCAAGTTTTTGAAAAATCAGTAGTAGTAAACTACCCATAAATGAATTTTTACTACAAAAACAAGTATACGTTTCTATATTCTCATGTAAAACACTCCAAAGATACCCATTTGGAATCAAACCGTTAAAGTTATTTATAGAATAATTCAAATTTAAAAAAAATCAGTAATCAGTAAACTACCCTTCAACGAACTTTTGCCCAAAAAACAATTACATAGTGTTATTTTTCATGTAAAACAAATCATAGACACGCATTTAAAACAGTATCGTTAAAGCCATTTTCTAAAACTTTAGATTAAAAAAAAAAAATTACTCATCAGCAAGAGCATAGGATTTTTTTTCTAGGGGAGGACCGAACCCGCCAACCCCCACCCCTGCCCATTGATTTAAACTTTTCATAGTTGGCAAATAATGTTTTGAGTAAGTAGGTATGTTGTGGGTGAGGGAAGGGTATTAAATATAACTACATAACTAAATAAGCTACTAACTCCACTTCTAACAGTTGCTCTGCTCTTTTCTTAAGGTGATTCCTCAAGTAGAATCGTACAGGGGATACAAAAATGTTTGTCTCCTTTCCTCGGACCTCACTCACTCGGCTCATTCCAAGAAACGTCCTTTTTTTTTACAATACTATATTAATGTGTGAGAAAATAGGTACAGTAGGTATTTAAAGTGTTGACAGAGATCATTTTACAATCGGAAATATTACAAGGTGTAACTTGAGGGTGAATATAAAAATATACATTAACTAATATATGGTTGATGACATACACAATTAAAACTGTAGTAAGAGTAAAAAAAACTTAAACATTATATTTTTATATGTATTTGTAAACCCCTTTAAGGGGGCATCCCTCAAATTCCAGAGGAGTCCAGATAATCACAGGGGTCCAGTTAATCACAGGGTGTCTAGAGCCCCCTGACCCCTAACTTTCTATGTCCTTATTCGTCAGAAAATTACCCTTAATTGAAGGCCAGGGGTAAAAAAAATCGTGGTATAAACCTATAAAACCTAAATAAAAAGTTTGAACAAAATCCATTAAACCGTTTTGGATCCATGGCCAGGGGCATACAGATAGACAGACAGACAGACTGACCAACATAGGGAGAGACAGAATTGTAAATTCCACTTTCTTAGGTTCCTGCAACATAAAATTTGAATATTTGTCGTAATCTCAAAAATGATTTTTTCACGATCACAATACTCTCTCTTGATATGAGGAAGTAGAAATGTTCCAAGGTATAGCCGTAAATATCATGTTTGAACAAAATATATCAAACCATTTCAGATCTTTGAGTAGGGACAGTCAGACAGACAGACATGGGGATGGATAGAATTATAAACTCCTCTTTTTACTTTCTCTCTATCTTACAGGTAGAAAAAGTATGGTGATCGTCAAAAAAATCGAACTCGAGATATTGATGAATCTTGACGTTTCATGACTCCCTGAATCCGAAAAAGTGGTTTTTGAATTTCCGTCTATCTGTCTGTCTGTCTGTCTGCCAGTCTGTCTGTCTATCTGTACCTCCAACTAGAGCCTAAACTATTTTACCGATTGAGCTAAAACTTGATATCTTGGGTTTTCATAGGGTTGCCCCGAGGGGTTTTTGGAATTGGATATCTACCCGTAAAATTAAGGGTAGTTTACTGAAGGGAAAAAAGAGAAAACATCTATTTTCTCAAAATCGGCTCTAACGATTTTGATTAAATTTCATTTATGAACATTAATAAATATTCCAAACAAAATGGCTACTCTCAATATTTCGGCAAAATGGCTTTAAGGGCTCCGGTCTGATGCGTAAATTAACATTTTTTATAATAGCTCCGAAACTATTTGAGATATGAAATTACTTAGCATTACAAATATGTATATATATTTATAATACAGATATTTTATCCGAAACATATTTTTATAAAATCAATAACTTTCAATCTATACGCAATTATATGAATTTTTTTAACTTTTTGGACATTAAAGTTTAAGTATTGCGACCGTAAAAAAAAACTAACCTGAAATGTTGATGGATGTCGACGTCTCATGACCCCCCGAACCCTAAAAAATAGTCTTTGCAATGCCGTCTGTCTGTGTGTCTATAAAAACTTAAAATTAAGGGTAGTTTACTGAAGGGCGAAAAGAGAAAAATTTGGTTTTCTCAAAATCTGCTCAAACGATTTTGATTAAAATTCGTATCTAGGCGTTGATTAAGATTATAAATAAACTGGCTATTTTCATTTTCCTATGAAAATGATTTTTAGGGTACTTTACAGAAGCGTTAATTTCCGTATCTCCACAACTATTTGAGAAACTAAACAACTTATCATTGCAAAATTGTAGGACTATTAGAAATAAAAAACTTTTATTTGACATATATTTTTATAAAAGCAACAGTTTCTGAGATATTTGCAAATATATTAATACAATTTTGTGAGCTTTAGTTGTAAACATATACTACTTAAGTCTTAACGCAATAATTCTCCAATGCCATAGAGTAATTAAATATAAGTATCTAAAAAAGTATGTTATTTTTCCTTAAAGCTCTTAGGAGAAATGTTTGCATAGCAATGATCTATCTCCATTTTAGACTCAATAGTCAATATTTACATTTTTTATTGGTCAAAATGTATAAATGAATAATTAAATATCAATGCGATGACTTGAAGATCTGCAACACCTTATAAAATGTTAAAATTTTAACCAGAAATCGAAATTTTAATACGAAGTGTTGACCCTTGTGGAAGACATTAAACTGTTTGAAATGCTCTTAGGTGGACAAAGATGCGCCTCTTTTCTCATTGATTCTATATCATTGTATATTATTTTATGCGTGTTCTTATGTGGAGTGGTGATGATACAATGTACATTATTCCGTTCAGAAATCTTACGAGTCTATAGAAAGAGAGAGAAAGTCTGTGCGGTGCACCGTACCATTTATTTCAGTTTGTGCGCACATAAAACTTAAATAGACATAATAAATTCTAGGTCGAAAAATACACAATTATAATAGTTTCTCTTCTGATGAGGAAGTGAGATTTTAGTTATTTTTTACAGCTTCACATTATAATGTTCTATCAAGATAGATACAATTTAGCCTTCAAAATATAGAAAAGTAAAAGGATTTCAAAACCTTTACTCCATATAAACCAAAGGTTGATTAATGTCCATGTAGAAATAAAACCCGTTCTCAAGGAAGTCTTGTTTGAATTTAAGTTTTCACAACTAGCCATAGGAATGAATGGATAGTAATAAAAATGTATATTTAAAAGGCCTATGTTATTTTAAAGTCAAAATAATTTATTATGATCCATTTTACCAACTGCGCTTTTAAATTCTCCTGACATCTTGGAGAGAAAGAAAAGTGATCGTAAAAAAAATCTAGCTCGATATTTTGCTAAAATTTCAACGAAACAAAATGAAACAAAAAAAAATGTTTACGCAATGCCGTTGTCTGTTTGTCCGTTTGAATATCGGGCTGGAGCTGAAACTATTTGACCGATTTGGCTAAAACTTGGTATCTAGGATTTTCAGAAAGTTCCCCACAAGGGTTTTCGGGATAAGATATTTAACAATAAATTTAAGGGCAAAGAGAGAAAAAAAATTGATTTTTTTTTTCAAAATTCCCCATAGCAGTTTTGATTAAATTTTATATCTAGACACTGTTTAGCGTTAAAAACTAGCAGATAATTCTCATTTTCTCGTTAAAATGTCTTTGAGTATAATTGAGATAAGAAAAGTTTTACAATTTTTATTATTTATCCGCAACTATTTGAGGCACAAAATAACTTATCAAAAGTAAAGTTGTAGTACTATTAAATAAAAAATCTTGTATTTGAATTACGTTTTTATAACACCAAAGATATCCGAGATATAATTAAATATACATACTTTTTAATTCAGGTCTTTGAAAATGAATTTGATTCTTATGCACTTTGGCAGACAAAAATATTTCTCTTTCCTCACTTTTTCTTATTACAGTGTTCCTAGTTCCTAATGCTATAGAGTAAGTAAGAAACAGTGTAGCCTATATTATTATTTTTTTAAGAACTTTGCTGTGATGTTCCTACAACAATGTATATACCTATTAATTGTATTCACAAAGCTTACAAGTTTTTAATAAATGTAAATTTTAAGATAAAAGTGGGAGAAAGTCTGTAAGGTACACCGTGCCATTTATTTATCACATATTTCTTAATAAACTGTTGGTACTTTAAATAATTGTTATATCTCGGGAAGATCTTATAAAAACTCTACGTGTAAAACACAAATTAAATAAAAATAAACAAGTTGAAATACAATCTAGATAATTGCCCTGAATACAATGGAAGACCATTAACTTTGGGGGCCTTGGGCTAACGCTGTTTGGGGGGCCTACCCAATTAACCAAAATAACCCAAGTTTTGATTAGTTTTTGCGACTCATTCGCCAGTTTGTCGAGAAACTGTTTTCAGACATTGAAGAACTTTTATTTTATTTAATGAACCTGGATAGTGGAGATACAAATTTTTGTATACAGTTCTAATAAAATATATTGTATTCATAACAAATATCACAAACTAATAAAACATTCTAGAAGTTATATAATGTAAGTATTTTTAATGCATTAAAAACATTTAAAGATTAAGAGTAGCTGTTCTGCATTTTTGTGCTGCAAATACTCTTATTTGATCATCACATTGTAATTCTTTGGTTAAAGCACCATTAATGGAAATAATTGATAAATAATTTAATCTTTATTTCGTCATTGTTGTCCTATATTTGTTTCCTATATAGAACAACGCCGATAAAAAATTTTTTAATATTGTATAGCAATTCGGAAAAACGTCGACAAGTTTCTTTTCATAAATTAGCTTGAATGTATCACTGCATGAGTCGTATGAGTCTGGTTTAGTCTGTAAGAAGGATTTTAATTTTTAACTGAATGCATTCATTGACTAAATGTTCGACTATGTCATCCGCATAATAATCAACAACATTACGTGCACTTTCCAAAGCCATATTTTAGATATTATTTTATTGCAAATCCATTAAAACTTTGAATATTGAGCTAAATTTCGTTTAAAGCTTACTGGTACAGTTAACGAAACTTTCTCTGTTGATTTATCTGAAAATTTTGAAATATAATTTCTCCCTTTTGATTTACTGTATTCTTTTTCCAAACTAGTACTTAATTTTTTTGCTATTTCCTCGTATTCGTTTAGTTTCTGAGCTGATTGTTCTCGTATGTTGCTCGCGAACACTTCTAATGACGTAAATAATTTCTTCCCTTCACATTTGCCTAAGACTGGGCTCTGAACCTTTTTGTTAACTAAATTGAATCTCTCTAAATTTTCTTCCCAAAAAACAGTTAAAATCGCAATTTCAAGTTTCGACAAATTATTATATAAATTCTGTGCCTCTCTTCGAAAATAATGTATCTCGTCCATTATTGTCACTAAACGTTTTTAATATGATAATGATATCACCGTAGCTATTTTTTAAAGCTCTAAAAGCATCATAGTGACAAGACCATCTAGTCTGGCTTTAACTTTTTATCGTAAATTTTAGTTTTGTTTCACGATTTAGAAGCTCCCACCTATGGGTGGATGCAGAAAATAAAACATATATTTGTTGCACTACTCCAAAAAAGTTAACCATTTGAGTTGCAGCTTTAACCGCTTTCCCAACAACTAAATTTAGGGATGCGCAGCAGACGGGATATAATCAGCGAATTTTTTTTTTTTTCTCGTTATCTTACAAGTAGAGAAAGTTTTGTGATCGTCAAAAAATTCTAACTCGAGATTTTGACGAGTTTCAACGTTTTATGATCCCCTGAATCCAAAAAAAAGTGTTTTTTGAATTTTCGTGTCTGTCTGTACCTCCGACTAGAGCCTAAACTATTTTACCAATCGGGCTAAACTTGGTATCTAGGGTTTTCATAGGGCTGCCCCGAGGGGTTTTTGGAGTTGGATACTCAACCTTAAAATTAAGGGTAATTTACTGAAAGGCAAAAAGAGAAAAACCAGATTTTCTTAAAATCAGATCTAATGATTTTAATTAAATTTTATTTCAAAACATTTATAAATATTCTAAACAAAATGGATACTCTCAATATTTCGGCAAAATGACTTTAAGGGCTCCGGTCTGATGCGTAAATACTCATATTTTATCATATCTCCGAAACTATTTGAGATATGAAATTACTTAGCATTACAAATATGCAAATCTATTTATAATACAAATATTTTATTGAGAGAATATTTTTATAGAACCAATAATTTTCAAGCTATACGCAAATATTTATATGTTTTAACTTTTCGAAAACTAAAGGTAAAGTATTGCTACAGTAAAAACCTGAAATGTTGATGAATTTCGACATCTCATGACCCCCCGAATACTAAAAAGTGGTATTTGCAATGCCGTTTGTCTGTGTGTCTTTTTAACCTCAAAACTAAGAGTAGTTTAGTAAAAAGCGAAAAGAGAAACAATCGATTTTCTAAAAATCGGCTCTAACGATTTTGATTAAAATTCGTATCTAAGCGTTGATTAGGATTATAAATAAACTTACTATTTTAATTTTCCCATGAAAAAGACTTTTGGGGTACTTTACAGAAGTGGAAATTTCCGTCTCTCCGCAACTATTTGAGGTACTAAATAACTTATCATTGCAAAATTTTAGTACCAATAGAAATAAAATCTTTTATATGAAATATATTTTTTGTAAAACCAATAGTTTCTGATATATTGGCAAATATATTAATACAATTTTGTGAGCCTTAGTTATAAAGAGATACTACTTAAGTTTTAACGCAATAATTCTCTAATGCCATAGAGTAAGAAATGAGTGAGTCTCTCAAAAATTGTATATTCTCTTTCTTTCAACCTCTTAGGAGAAATATTTGTACAACAATGATCTATCTCCATCATTTTAGATTCAATAGTCAATATATACCTATTTTATTGGTCAAAATTTATAAATGAGGAATATAATAGCAATGCAATAACCTTAGATGTGCAAACCCTAATAAAATGTCGAAAAATTTTAATCGGAAGTCAAAATTTTAATACGAAGTGTTGACCCACGGAGACCTAATATCAATATTTTTACTTTCTCGCTACCTTAAAGTTTTGTGATCGTCAAAAAAAATTGAACTTGATATTTTGATGGATGTTGACGTTTCATGACCCCCCGAACCCTAAAAAGTGATTGCGCAATGCCGTCTCTCTGTCTGTCAGTCTGTACCTCGGGCTAGAGCCTAAACTATTTTACCGATTGGGCTAAAACTTGGTATACAGGGTTCTTGTAGGGTTACTCCGAGGAATTTTTGGAATTGAATATCCAACCCTAAAATTATGGGTAGTTTCCTTAATGGGCAGTTATCTACATTAGTCTTTGAAATATGAAATTACTTATCATTGCATACATGTGGATTTATTTATAATAAACATCTTTTACTTGAATATATTTTTATAAAACCAAAAGTTTTCAAGCTATACACAAATATATTTTTCTTTTAACTTTGCCAACATTTAAAGTTAAAGCATTACGACCGTCAAAAAAAAAATAGCCCCAGATGTTGATGGATGTCGACGTTTCATGACCCCTTGAACCTTAAAAAGTGGGTTTTACATTGCCATCTGTCTAACCCTAAAATTAATATCAGTTTACTAGAGGATGAAAAGGGGAAAATTCCATTTTCTCATAATAGGCTATAACGATTCTCTCTCTCATTTTAGACTCAATAGTCAATTAATAACCTATTTTATTGGTAAAAATTTATAAAAGATTAATTTAATAACAGTGCGATAGCCATAAAATGTGTATCCCCTAGTATATAGACGAAAATTTTAACTGGAAGTCCAAATTTTAATAAAAAATTATGGCCCTTGGGTACCCAATATCGATATATTTTATTGGTCTAAATATACAAATGAAGACGTTAATTTATTTTAAATGAAATGATGGCATCAAAAACCATGAATAAAAGATGTTTTACGTATCTCCAGCACAATTCGTTCTCTGGTATGCTATTGTACACTAGATTAAAAATTTTGAGTAAATATCTCCAATTCAAAACAATAAATGGTACGGCGCACCGCACAGACTTTCTCTCTCTTTCTATAAACTCGTAAGATTTCTGAACGGAATAATGTACTGTACATTGTATCATCACCACTCCACATAAGAGCACGCATAAAATAATATACAATGATATATAATCAATGAGAAAAGAGGCGCATCTTTGTCCACCTAAGAACATTTCAAACAGTTTAATGTCTTCCACAAGGGTCAACACTTCGTATTAAAATTTCGATTTC
>CABFWB010001180.1:48455-60320 GCA_902151455.1 Timema bartmani
CAGTTTCTGAGATATTTGCAAATATATTAATACAATTTTGTGAGCTTTAGTTGTAAACATATACTACTTAAGTCTTAACGCAATAATTCTCCAATGCCATAGAGTAATTAAATATAAGTATCTAAAAAAGTATGTTATTTTTCCTTAAAGCTCTTAGGAGAAATGTTTGCATAGCAATGATCTATCTCCATTTTAGACTCAATAGTCAATATTTACATTTTTTATTGGTCAAAATGTATAAATGAATAATTAAATATCAATGCGATGACTTGAAGATCTACGACACCTTATAAAATGTAAAAACTTTAACCAGAAACAGAAATTTTAATACGGAGTGTTGACCCTTGTGGAAGACATTAAACTGTTTGATATTTTCTTAGGTGGACAAAGATGCGCCTCTTTTCTCATTGATTCTATATCATTGTATATTATTTTATGCATGTTCTTATGTGGAGTGATGATGATACAATGTACATTATTCCGTTCAGAAATCTTACGATTTTATAGAAAGAGAGAGAAAGTCTGTGCGGTGCGCCGTACGATTTATTTTTTATGTGCTCACACACAAATTTACAGCGTTGTCAAAAGACTGTCCTATACAATTATCCAGTGAATTCCATTTTTTTCTCTATAAATTCTTGTAAAGAATTGAATAAAGATAAGCCACTGTTACTAGTGATTTTGATTAAAGATACACATCTTTCATACAGTTTTCCCTCAAAACAATATCGTGTTATAATTAATTATAATTCGTCATTGTGGGACAACTCTGGTGTCAAGTCTATCACAAATGAGTAATAATTTGCATCGCCACTATTTATTTTAGCTAAAAACCTTTTTATTAATTGTTTTCACATACTCTTTATTATTTGTTCATAATTTTTTTTTGATAAGTACGGAGTTAAAGACTTTGGTCGCAGTTCTCATTGTTGGATATGTTCGCGCATGGATGGGTCAAACTCTGCTAGTAATTCCAGAGCCTCTATAAAATTACCATACTGCAGAGAGCCAAATATTTCCTCGTGACCTCTGATTGCTAACCCACTTACGCTTAAATATTTCACCACTATAATGACACGTTTTAGGACATTGTCTTTTGTTAGTTGCTCTTGTAACTGCTTGTTAATGACAGACTTACGTGTTAACCATACTAAAAATGATTTCTTATGTTCATTAGAATTTTCATGACTTCCTAAACAAGGTCCTATATGTTTCCAGTCAGAGGATCTGGTTGTATATTGAGATGGGATTTTAGAGAAAAGTTTGCAGACTAGACAAATTATTATTAGCACCGCGTCTTACTACCCGTTTGGGTTGTACGTACTTACGCTAATGTGCAATGGTAGGGTGATTGGGACATGAAATGGAGGACCTACAGTTTAACATGGAATATGACCCATGGTGGAGGCATGACATTCCACACATCCACTAGCTGTGATTAATACACGTCTTGTAAGAGGTGAAGGAAGGGTTTGGCAATCAGATAAATCTGTGCCGGGACCGATGATTGAACCCCGGGCCCCCAGCACAGAAGTCTGACACCTTACCCGTAGACCACCAGGTCGCCTAGACAAAACAAAACTTCCCATACTGGTAGAATAGCACAACCAAGGTCTTTCCAGTAATTAGCCATTTTTTTTGTAACGCACTTATTTGAAAATGATCTGTTTTGTTCTTTGTAATTCCTTATTAAAACTGGATATGTACAGCTATATAGCTACGGCCACAATAACCTAAAAGAAGGACGACAGAATATAAGGAATTTATTATAGCAAAATATTATAAAATATGCAAGTTTAAGAAATATTTGAATTATTTATTCAAGGTAAACAACAGAGGTAAACAAAAAAAAATACATGGCCTCACAAGGCAAAATGAAGTGTGTTGAAAAACATATAAATATGGCAGACTTCACTTGTACAGTACATTTGAGAGTATATTTCACAATCTCAAAGTAAATTATTCATTTATATTAATTAGTCTCGAAGCGATCCATTAATAGACAAAATCGTTAATATTGTAATAAAGAGCTTAAAGTGCCTCTTTCAAACGGTTAACAACGCGCTTTAATCATCATTGTGACTAAATAAATTTTAAGATTAAATTTAAATTTAAATATCAATTCTGAAACAAATAAAAAGCGCAAAGGTTTGATATCCCTACATAGCTCAAAGTTTTGTGGAATTACTACCAACACCACTTTTGAAGTAATCGACAAGATTCCGACTTGTTAATATTTAACATTATAATACAAAACAAAGCAATATTACATTAGAATACTTGTAATTTCTCACTAAACGAATCGTTAAATGTTAAAGTTATAACTTATAAACCAACAAAAATTAATTACTTTAATATTTTCTTCAAAGAAAATACTTCTACAAAATATTACCTACAAAAGAAACATTATCAAATTTTAAAGTTCAAAAAATTATTGGTAGCCACAAGAACATTAAAAATCAATACTTAAACTAAATATTCCATGCTAGAAAAAGAATCAAAAGTGGCTACCTATTAAGATCTCTAAAAATTACTAAGAGACTAGCGCCCAAGCGGCAAAAGGAAACATTAAGTGTTCTATAAAACAAATTTACTTTCAAAAATAAATCTACTAGTGAGAAATTACAGACACCTACACTGAATAATTTCAATCACATAATCAATCTAAGTGTACAAAACACTCAAACCAATTAAAGTTCGTTAAATTTTAAATAACCATTAAAATATATAAAGTTTATGCATTGCCATCCTGGAGCGATCACGTCCAAGTCCAGACCAGGACCTCTCGTGGTTGTGTCGAATATAATATACTACTATGCTAGCTGATTATGTTAAAGTCCAGAACAGGACTGCTCGTGGAAGTGTCGGATGTAATAGTCAATCATATTTGCTGAGTTCCCTCGTTATATAGGTCTAGTTGATTGATAAATAGGTGGGAGATTTTCATATTAAAATTACAACGCCACATGGCTAACACATGCTAACAACACTCTCTTGTTAGCAGCTTCCAAAACTGGGCTCGACACCAAGTCACGTACGCCGGACACCTGATGAGTTGGCTGTTGAATCTAGCTACGTCTATCAAGTCACGTACACCAGACACCTGGCTAGTTGCAGTTCAACTTGGCCCATTCCCAAGTCACGTAGGCCGGACAACTGGAGAGTCGGCAGTTAAACTTGGCCTGTTCCCAAGTCACGTAGACTGGACATCTGGTTAGTTGCAGCTAAGGATTGTAAGTGGCCCATTTGTTGTCCAGCCAGGCTAATTAGTGCATTTTTGGATCCCTCTATTGGAATATCTTGTTGCTGCATCATTCATAGCTTGTTAGGACCTCTCTTCACTATAGAATTTGGTGCGAACAGGTTGGTCATGGAACTCGTGCTAAGCCAGAAGATACAATGAGTGAGTAAAGCACATATATTAGACATAGAAAGTTTTGTAATCTTTTATATTGCAGGATTTCTATGAGTATTGGCATTATTCGGAGTGGGTAGTACTAAAGTAAACTAGCCAGTCTTGTTAATGTTATTATTGCAGGATATCTATATGTATGGGTTTATTTGGGTTGGGTAGCTTCCTTGTAGCATTAGCTTGTATTGATAATGTTACAGATGTATATTTTTTATCTTTATTTTGGAAATAAATCATTTCATGTGAGGGACAGTGATTAATAAAATTATAATTTAGCTGTGTAGGCCACAACCCTACGTCAACATATTTAGCAAGGAACTCTGAATTTTCTAAAGCCTCTTTTGTTTTGTAATCACTATCTTCTTGCAAAACAGTAACAGAGACTTCAGAGAGCTGGTTTTCGTCTAGGTCTTATATATTTTTGTCTGGTACTAAATGACCATCAACGTCAACATTGTTTTTAGAGGTTCTTGGTTGTGATTCTAGTTCTAGTAATTCTTCTTTATTGTTATATACAATTTGTTGTTTGTTCTGTTTCCCTTCGGTTAAGTTAGTCTCTCTTTCGCTTATTACTGCATATATATAGTTTAGAATCTCACTTTTACTTTCCAATAAAAAAAATTGAAATGTTGGCACATTTACTTCTTTTTTCTCTATTTAACTGTAATGTTCGTTTTTCAGCTCCACTTTTAGATTTTCTACCAAACATTTTTTAGGTATTTATTTAATCTGAAAATAAATTTTAAAAATTTGTTTAGGGAAACATAGATTTTTTTTTTTAGTAAAACAATCCGTCACCATATTAGGGCTGTGTATCAATAGCTAGCACTTGTACACTTGTACACTTAATTTGCCAGAAAACTGCATTGGCGTCGCCTTAAAGAGCGGAAGTCATTTTTTATGGTGTCTGAATTATCTTAAAGTGCACAGATCTCGTTGCAATGGAAACATTATTTTCATAAGTTGCCACCAGGTAGCTCTAAGTGCACTGTGCTGTCTAAAATGTCTTATGCACCCTATGCACTTTAGGCATACTTTAGGGCGTTGGAAACGTGTTTTATTAAGTTTTGTAAGTGTTTAAATAAGTGGAAAATTTCCACTTAAAAACTATGTTAATACCTATATATATATATAAATATGTAGAATATAGTTTTATAACGATTACATTAAATACCAAACTCCTTTACTGTTAATGGTTTGTCGGTTTCACCAATATTTAACTTAAGCTGAACGTCTGATTGGCCCTATCTCAGCTGTCTTGGTAACACCCTTAAGGTGTGCAAGTAAAGTGCGCAAGTACAGACTATTCAGACACAGCCTAGGTTAATTTTCATTGTCAAGTAGAAGTAGGCAAGCTTATAGCTTACGCTGCTTACTAGTACCTACCGCTTACTTGAAAAAACACCGTCCATTTATTTTTATTATGGCTCATTTTGAGTAAATGCAAAAAAGATTTAATTTACATGCTGACAATAGATTTTCGGAGAATGATTTAACTTACATTTATTTATTATTTAGTGAACTTATCAGTGAAGAAATGGAGCACCTGAACAGTATAACTCACCGAATGAATGACTAATTAAAATTCTACTATAATCTACTATACATAACCTCAAAAGTCAACCATTGAGAGCTAAGCTAATCTATTTTGCTTTAGAGCCTTAGAGCAGTTAGACTTGCACACCCATTCCAAAGTTGCAGCATTATTTGCATGATTGACAAATGACAAAGTATATTTTGATTTTACCGACTACCAACAGAGGCGATACTATCGCCGTAATAAAAGACAGAGCTGTAATTACTATTTACTCTCATTTAAAACATTTATATTTGATATTTTATTCAAACCCAATAGTGTTGCAAGCCATTTAAACGTTTTATAGGCACGAACATTTTTGCATGGTTAATTTTTCTTAAATTGTTGACTACAACGTTTTTTTTATCGTGATAGGGGCCCTTTGATTATGAGCCTTGGAGCCCTGGAGCCCTGGAGCCCTGGAGCCCTGGAGCCCTGGGCTACAGCCTATAAAGACCATGCCTAGATACACCCCTACCTTAATGGTGCGTTTAGACAGCATAATTATTTGACTAAAACTAGGTAATAACAACATATATTTAATAAAAAATCACATCTTTAAAAAGAGTTAATAAGAAAAAGATTAAAATAACTCAATTATTCCCACACTAAAGGCTCGTTATATTAAAATCTTGGCTTCTGAATTATGAAAATATTGCTTAGACACTACAATATCACACCAGCGTTTGTCAATTAGTAATACTTCTGGCGAATTTTATTAGTAGAAGTTGTATACAATTATTTTAAAACACTGACTGGCCGAGTTTGATATAAGTATACAGCATTTATATATGAGCACAGTATAGCAGTGAATATATTACTGATAAATAAATTGCCGTAAAGTAAATTACATTTCAGAAACGTCAATATCAATTCCAAACCAACGTTTGAATTATTATTATTTTTTTACAAAACTTTATTTTCTTTTTCATCATTTTTAGCATATTTATATTTATGTATTTATTTTGTTCCTTGTTGGAAGAGAATTTTCATTTCGCCTCTTTTTTACATGAAGTACTTTTTATTATTATTTTTTCTTTCTACTTTCCTGCTCAAACTTTAAAATGAGCCCAAGCTCCATCTTATTGGAAACTTTTTTTTCTCTCTTCACTTTGTATTTTGCCTTTTCTTCTCTTTCTCTGCATATGTAAGAAGTTTTCAATTTTTTTCTTTCCTTCTATTTTATGTTTAGATTGTGCTGTATAAGCACGTGATTATTAAAAATAGGTCCTTTATGTTTCCCATTAAAATACAGTTTGGTAAAGACTTTTCAATCAAGAGAAAAAAAACTCTTCTTAGAATCTTTTATAAATTCAAATAAAATGTTTCATAATTCATAACCTTTAAAAGCATTTTGTATAATATTTGCATTATACTTTATGCATTAAATGTTCTTAGTTCCTATAATTGACAAAAGATTGCCTTTGAACTTTGGTGCTGGATTTTTAACTAATCATTTCAGATTGAAATAGAAACATTGGATAGAGAATTTCCAAGACCCAAGTATCTCTCACAAATCACCCACAAAACACCTTACCAACTCCAAATATAACAAATAATTACACCTTCCCCTAAGATTCATCATACATAGCTCACTATCGAAATTTAACACACCTCAAGAGATTTTTTTTAATATAAGGAATTTAACATGCACTTTCCAAACCGTCTAATTTTATCAATACACGACTTTTAAACTAGTTTAAATATAGAACAGACACAACACTCAGCTCTCCTGCCATTATATCACCACTGTAAAATGGGAAACTTCTATTTAATTAATAATAATGTTTTCGGCATATTGGGAATCGAACACGGGACCCCTAACTCAATAAACATACACGTTACCAACTGAGCTAAGGTGTAGGACGAATCGCAAATAAACTACTTAACCTGTAATTTCTCTTATAGTATATATGTATCCGCCTCACACCGCAAGGATATTGATCTGCGAGTGAAACCCGTAACTCGCAAAGAAAAATCAGCCTAATCACTCCTAGCTTTTGTCAATTAGGTCTGGAGTAAGGCAACAGGTGGAAGGCGATTATTAACTAGTATCTTTTTTATATGTATGTTTAATATCAAGTTTAAGATGTTTAGTCTAAGGGTGATTTATTAAAAAGATACAATTCATTTATTGGCATCTTTTAGCTCTTTTTTGTTTTTTAAATATATTGTTTTGAATTATGCGTATTTTTTTTATCACCTCTCACTATTAAGATTATACACATTTATGTACTAATAACGTTATTGTGTTAGGTATGGGAAGGTTTAATTTAGTTGAAGCGTAACCGCATTTGAGTGGGGGTAGGGTGGAAAACAATTTAGGGGAAACTATCCTAAGTACACTCGAGCGGGATTATAACTCACATCTCCCCTTTATCGGCAGGCCAGTCTATTGTGAAAGAGATGCCTAAAGGCTTATACAGACTATACAGAAAATATAATTCTGGAAAAAGGGCAAAGTAACGATGATAGGAAGCGTGGACTTCCTGGGCAGTGACCAAGAGGAAGGTGCAGCGCCAATAACTCTGGTTGAACCAGTCGCTAATAGAGTAGAGCCAGTGACTGAGGGAGAAGTGAAAACAGAGAACAAGGTAGATATCAAATTAGCACCGATACACCCTAACTTGGAAGAAGTACTCCAGCTGTCAAAGCTCTAGGAACAAAAACATTTGCAACTGGCTGTATGACATCTCGTGAGGATAGGGCACAAAAGAGGTGGTACAATAACGTTTCCAACGCCCGAGGCACTAGATCAAATGCTCCTCAAATCAGTAAACATAACAACAGACCCGGTGAGCCTACGCATCAAGTTGAGTGAAGTGTTCAGACATAGGAAGGAGGTACAGAACGAAGAACAGCTCTACGATCAGTTATATAGAGCTAAAGGCCACACTACATTCGACCCTGAGGAAAAGTGGCCTAAAAGCCACGTACACGCGTACCACCCGTGATAGTAAAACATGAATCTAATAGCAATGTCAGTGTAGGACAGCTGAATGGGATGAGAAGTGTGGCAGTACTTCACGAGATAAGAATGCTCACCGAGGAGATGGAATTAAACGTCACGTGCCTGCAGGAACCACATAGCAAGAATGGAAAGATTCCACACATGCCATACACTATGAGGATTATAACAACTGGGATCAAACCGTACAAGGCTGTTATTGTGTCTAACGGACATATAACATCAACGAAAATCAAACAGCTCAATATTAAGCACGTAACATTTGTGGAACTCAGAATTAAGTTAGGCAGGTGTATATTGACAAATATCTACTTTCAACACAGTGATGAAATAGAAACATACCCGGAGGAACGGAAAGAGATTGATAGTATAAATCCAGGAGTTCCATCAATACACGCTGCCAATTCTAGCGCTAAGCCATCCACGTATTTTGATCCAAAAACAGAAGAGAAAGGGGAAACACAAAAGAAGTAATAAATGAAAGGTGGATCGAAATTCTTAACGACACTAGTAACTCAGATACAGATGAACGAAGAGCATGAAAATCAAGCAATATAGATATAATCCTATGCAACATCGCAGCCATCAACGTGATAAGAGGATGGCCCATCATAAAGTGTGTTAGCAGTAGTGACCACAACCTCATACGTTTCGATCTAACCACGTAGGGATGAGAATATGGCAAATGTATGAGGAGCACAACGTAAATATATCATCGCCAAAGTGGACTTGAACAAACTAAGAGATATTATGGTGCTGCCAAGGTAAACTAAGGCCCCCAGCCTTGATTAGGACACTACAGTGACCAGACAAAACGACGAATACTAGCTGAGAAGAATCGGAGGATCTTCTCCTGGAAATATTGCTCCTTAATGATGCCTTAGAAGACAAATACGACCAATATAAAGACATGAGAGGACTGATGACTGACTTATATGAGGACTAAACTGAAGTGGATCCAGTAACAAAGGAGAAGGTTAAGAGGTTCATAGCTCCAATGAAGAAAAACAAAGCATCTGGACCAGACGATATCAAAGTAAAGGTGAGCAGCAAACTGTATATCGGATTGCTCCGTATGTCACCCAATTGCTGAATGAATGCCTGGTAAAAGGCAGAGTACTGAATGTCTGGAAACACAGTGAGGCAGTCATTCTAAGCAAAATAGAGGGAAATATCTTACTACCTAAGTCATGTAGACCGATATGTTTGCTAAACACCCGTGGGAAGCTACAAGAAAAAATCCTTTAGTAAGGTTACAGAAACACCGTGAGGTGGTAGGGTCGTGCCAGAGGCAGTCAGTTGAGAAAGGTTAACAGAAGAAGCAATAACAATGGCTATGAGCCTAATTTACAACTGACTAACTAATTATCACAGAGTAGACTAGACTGCCGATGACGGGGAGATCAAGGCGTAAATCTCGTTTAGCTGTAGTTCCAAAATGGTTTTCTACTCTCCCTCCATGCAAATGTTGGTACACTTTTCTCTGAATATAACATTCCTAATCCCAAAACCACTAACGTAATTAATGCATAAGCGTATAACCCAAACGGGTAGTAAGACGAGGGGCCAAAAAATAAAGAACATGGTTGAGATATTTGTTGATATCTTGGGTGTTTTCGACAGCCCTTGGTGACCTAAACTGTTAGAGAGGCTAAAGAAAATTAGATGTCCGTGTGGACTGTATCAAGCTTCCGGGAGTATTGCAATGACAGGTATGCCAAACTGAGGTGTCTATGAGTTTCCTTAAGCAAGAAACTGACCAAGGGCTTCCCTAAGGGGGCCGGTGTTCTTGGATGTTGGGTTACTATAAATGGAGGCACTCCCGGTAACAGTGAGATTGGTAGCATTCGCAGACGATCATCTAATAGGGGTTGAAGGTCAAACAAGTTTTAAGCTAGAAACTAAGGTCAGCCAGGCATTACCGGGTCAGATGCACCACCACCAAGAGGTTGACAGGCTAAAGGAAGAAAGACAAAGATAGTACAGACGAAGAAGAGACGTTAGGGAAGACAAGGAAAACAACACAGACGAGGACAGTGGTTAATATGACCAATAACACGTAGACTCTAAGGACGGCCGTGGGAAGACCTATAAGTCACAGACTATCTAGGACTCAGTTTAATACGCTGGGAGATGTTGAAATAACCTTGATTCTTACTTTCTCTAGATTGCCTGTAAAGGCCAAAGAAAGGGGTCAGCCTCTGGGATTCCAGAGACAGCAATTACTCTGATGATCAGATTCCGGCTCCGATATGGTGGTAGTCAAATTCATACCAACGTTGAGACAAGCATGTGAAAGATGACTGGCTCTTTTAAGGAGCCCCATGGCCTCTAAAAACTGGGCAACAAGTGTTATCTAAGGGCGCACTGGCGGACGACCAAAGCATGAATTGTCGTGAAGGATGGATGCTTAGCAGTTAACCAGTTCGGCCTATAAGAGCAGAATACAATAATTAAAAACATCCCGTAGGTCAACCAAGAACCGTCGGACATTGTAACGTGTAAATGCAGAAAACTGCACTAGTTTTTTATTTTATTTTTTATTTAGCACGACGTCTTACTCTTAGCTTTAGTAATTTTCAAGTTAGTTTGATTAGTATATTTTAATTAGTACTAAGCAGGCTTAATCCTATGTAGAACTAGATATAAACGGAATATAAAAACAATATATCAGGGAATATTAGTAAATAAAATAGTAAATAGAACTGGAAATGTAGTAATCATTAGACTTTGAGTTAAATATTATGTACTATAAATAAATAATCACCTCCTACTATTATAAGTTGGTCATCTGTGATAGATACTATTCCCATTGTCCCAGGTAGAGACTTCATCTCCAGCAACCCAGGCTCAAAGCCGCCATCCCAGATTACCAGTCCACTTAATGACCCGTGGGAGCATCCTTTTGTCATTTTCTAGCTTAGGGATATTCCCGGTCATCTCTAAGTGGCGTATCTGTTCTTGCAATAGTCTTCGAAGCTTCTGTATAATTTCTCTGGGCATCTAATGACCCGAAGTCTGCTGAACAGTGCCAGCCACTACAGGTGGTCTAAGGTCCCCGAGATGTCTGCGAATATCCCAACCGTATATTTGATCAGGGCTATATAGTAAGGGCTGCCCCAGTTCTTTGATGCTAACGCTGCCGCCTTGGTTCCGCTAGTTGGAGGGGGGAGCACTGGCGTGACGTCACCGGCCAGACACAGCGCGGCACCTGCCAAATCACCACGTGTTAATACAGTAGTATTCCAATGCGTGATATTTACTCATTTCGTTTTAAATGAAATGAAAAAAGTAGCAAATACAATGCGAGTAAAAGGGAAAAAAAGTTTATTACCATTTCAAAAAGGAATTTTAATATAGATAAAATCTTTGTTTGGACTCCTGGAAGATGTACGTCAAATATACGACCCCAAGTATATTATGACCACACGCCTAACTCAAGATGTCCTAGAGAGCCTATTTAGTCAAATCCGTGGTGCTGGGCAATTTTATGACCATCCTAGCCCAACAGAAGTCATATTACGACTCAGGAAAATCATGCTATCTAACAAGATGCCAAAACCATCGCTCAAAATCAATGTCTCCCCAATTGAAGAAGATTCTAGCAACGTCTCAGTATACTTGACTGCAGAGTTCCTGGAATCGGCATTCGAACCAGGTGAAATCGAGGAAATGGCCAGCACGTCTGTGGAAGAAGCAAATGAGTTCAAGCTAGACGAGCCTGTTAAGGATTGTGAACAACAGGAGAGATCCTGGGCTGAAGAAGAGGCTCTTGCTTACGTGGCAGGCTATGTAGCCTACACTAGGTACTATTTCAAAGCATATTTCCTCAACTTCCACTAACACTTGGATTGAAGCTTTGTCCCATGGAGGATTGACGGTGCCGTCTGAATGGTGGAAGGCTACTAT
>CABFWB010001180.1:60884-95797 GCA_902151455.1 Timema bartmani
TAGAGGTTCTTGTAAATTTCAAGAAGGTTTGGCTTGAATTAATTCTATTTACTACTTTGTATAGTGATTAATATCACTAGTTTAAATATTATTGACGGACCAGTCTTTCTGGCAAGCCTCATTCAGTTTATCTAAAACCAGGCGCGCTAAAATAGCTCGTAACTAAACACGTCAAACTGAGCAAAGTATTTAAGCTACAGAGATGAGTCATATATCTAAATAAAATTCAGTTCATGGTCATCATTTCGTACGCTTATACTACCCATCTATTTCAATTAGGAAAAAACTTTTCAACAGAGTGAAAATGTGTCTGCTACAAAAACCTCATTATAGTTCTTTCATTAGAAAACAATTTTTTAAAAGCAAACCAATTGGAATATGGGAATTTTAATAATTTTCTTATGTCTTAAAAGGTTTTTATAACAAATTCTGCAAAAATGACTGTGATTGTTCAAGTAGTTTACGAGAAAATGTGAGTTATGTTTTGGAATTTTCGAGCGTTCTTTGTGTGTCATTCGAGCTCCATCATGCCGGTCACGTCACGTCTTGAATGAGAGAGGACCACCTCCAGAGCCGTAGTGAGACAGCCCTTACTATATAGCCCTGATATTTGATTCGCGACTTGTCTATATTATTTAAGGGCCTAAGTATAATATCTTCCACTGACATTCCCTTCTTAACTCCTTACTGTCTCAGATGCATTACAATTTACAATGTTTTGAAGTATTGCGTACAGTAGTTTTTCGTGTAACTTCCCGCACGTGTTTATTAGGCATAAGGTTATGTATCTGTATATATATAAACAAACACCATTAGACTGATATTAATATAGACATGTTTTAATTAATTATAAATTATATATGTTTATTCATATTTATTTTAAGTTAGTATCCATGTTAAATAATATTTTCTCAAAACAATTAAATATAACGAGTTTTCAAGTGGAACAGCTCATGCTTTTGAAAATTACTAAATTAAAATAAAAGCATTAATTAAATATCAATGTTTATAATTAATATAGGACTCACTTAGAATATAAATTATTAGGAAAGGCATTAGATGGATCAATTAAAAAATAAGCGAAAATAAAACTACAACATACCAAATAATAACACTAAGACCCAAGAGTCAATATTAAATTTTTCGCTCATTCCTGGCAATGCCTCATTGCCATTTTTTGGGATAAATTTTACATTCATTGAATTATTTTTGACCATAAACTTTATAATAAAATATGATAATATGAAATCCTATTCCCGTAAGACATATTGTAATTTTTTGACACCTCGTTTGTATGTTACTGATACATATCTACATGATAGTAATTGTATCTCTCTACAGGTAACTTCTATCTCATGTTTAAGAGAAGATAAACTATTTTTTCACCCGCAGAACTAGGCACTCAGTGAGTGGCATCCGTCTCGTTATACCTGGTTTACCTTTGACAAGGTGGTTGGGGACTCAAATCCTAGTCTAGGGGTTTGAGGTATTTATTCTTAACTTATTTACAACCCTGCTATCACTTAAATAATGTAAACTTCCTCTAAGATTCCACCGCGTTCATCCCCAACTCATTTGTGTAAAAATGTGGATACCCCGAACCGATAGTAAGATGAAGTGCATATAAAAATTATAACTTTTTTAAGAGTGTTTTGCGAATTAATATATAAATAGGTTGGTTGTAGATAAAATACGCATTTATAGACTAATATTAATAATATATGCAGTATTATGTCGGCTATAGAGAAGTACACAGGCTCAAGTGACAGGCCTGACCATATTTTTTTAATCAGACAAAATCGTAAGATAGATTCTTTCTAAGATCACAAGACCTTATGACGTATACTTTATATATTTAATCATATAAATTCATAATAATATCTGACACCTTAGCTAATCGGTAGTGTGTCTGCCTAGTGAACTAAGGTTCCCGAATTTGATTCCCAGTATGGCCGAAAAATTTATAATTGGTGAAATGTGGGTTTACCCTTTCACAGTGATGAACTAACCGCCTGGGACTGGATTTGTGCCTGTCCTAGTCTTAAGTTAAATTATAAGGCACATGAAGCTATGACAGGCCTAGCAAGTCAGTAGTGGAAAATGTGTAGCTTAAAAGGACTTGGTAGGAATATAACAACCTGCTGAGAGGAATCTGCAGGACTCTTCCTGGAGACATTGCTGTTGGAGGACACAAAGGAAGACGAGGATGACCAAGACAAGATGGCGAGACAACTAACTACAAATATTTACAGAAATGACACTGTACACTGTGTTTTTGCATATAAAGAGGCAAGTTTGTTTGTTGGAATATTGCTGTTTTACCTTTATTTTAGGGTTTTGAATTTAATTCCCTAGTTCTATTATTTTATTTATTAAATGTTCGGTTTGTAATCTATAGGAATTCCTCAGTTTTTAATTTCCATTTTCAGTTCCACGATTATGGTACACCATTCACAGTACCGAAAATTGTCTGGTTAATGAAGTTCCGGTAAACTTCAGCTCACACCGGAAAATTGGAAGGAGTACAGGGATAAAAAAAAACCCACAAATAATACTTAGATAATATTAAAAACTCAAAACCAACTTTTATGTAAATTACTTGGTCACTAAAACATTTTAAACTAACCAACTCTTCATATATGGTGTAATATATTTTAACTTGGTATTTTAAATTGTATTTAATTTAACTTTTTTAAACTGTTTGTATTGTTAAGATGTTTTGACTCTGAATTCCACTGTGGATGCTTGTCAGTTCATAGTTGTTATGTTGTGGTGTTATTTTGTATGTATTTGACTTATATCACAACAACGCCACCAATGTAAACAGATATTACCAAACTATGCCAACTTCTATAAGGGCAAATTATAATGTATTTAGATACAATATTTTAAAGGTTACCTAACCAATTTAATTCATATTTGCATTTATTAAATTACAATAATATCTAAGTCTTAGCCTTAGTATATTTTACAGGTTACGTTAAACATATTCATTTAATTTTAACTTACAGTTACATGGCCTAAATATATATTCATATAAACCGATTACTACTCTAATTAAAAGACAGAGTTAATACTGTATAGTAACAAATGATATAACACAATCCATGCCCTTATAAATAAAACTAATATTTGATTGCTGGCTGTGTGTGTATAATACAGGGCCTATGTAATAGAACCCGCCTAGAGCTTACAAAATTGGATATAAATATAACACAGGCCTGCAAAATTTGGGTTGTTGAAAATTGTTTTTAATGTAATGGGTGATTCTTATGTTTTTTGGTGTGCTGATTTCAAAAATGATCTCCGATTTTCTCTATCACGTAAGGATTTTTCACAAATTGGATATCAAAATATAGAAAAAGGGCTCAGTTTATGTAAAATGGTTAAAACTTATTTATTAAAAAAAATTAAATAATAGTTTTATTTACAAAAAAAATAAAGCTAAGCCATTCTCAACACTTACCAAGACTTACAAGTCCTTATACTGCCTTTTTATTTTATCCTCAAAGCTCCTTTTTGAGCTTTTTCTCTTGTATACAGCTTTCGGCTCTTCTCTGTACAGCATCCATTGCCATCATGTTGATATTCCATCTGCCTTGGTATCTGCGTTTCATCTCCTTGATGTCTTGATGGAATCTTTCCCCTTGCTCTTCATTCAAAGCACCAAGATTTTCGGGAAAGTAGTCCAAATGGGAATTCAGGAAGTGCACTTTCAAGCTCATCGAACAACCCAAGTCCTTGAATTTGATGAGCATGTTTTCCACTATGAACTTGAAGTTGGGGTCCTTATTTTTTCCAAGAAATTTCGTTACAACTTCTCTGAAAGCTTTCCAGGCATCTTTTTCAAAAACTTCCATTTTTGTTTCAAAGACTTCGTCTTTCAGAAGTTTCCGGATATCTGGACCAACAAAAACACCTTCTTTCAGTTTCGCTTCTGACAGTCCAGAAAACTTGTTACACAAGTATTTAAAACACTCTCCTTCTTTTGAGAGAGCCTTTACAAACTGTTTCATTAAACCAAGCTTGATATGAAGAGGAGGCAGGAGGACTTTTCTTGGATCAACCAAGGTTTCCCTTACTACATTTTTGCTTCCAGGTTCTAATGTAGCCCTACATGGCCAGTCCTTTTTAACCCAGTGCTGCCTTCTATCCCGGCTATCCCATTCACACAAGAAGCAGGGGTACTTAGTGTAACCTCCCTGCTGCCCAAGAAGCATGGAAAGTACTTTAAGATCACCACATATAGTCCATCCATGATCATTGTAATTCAGTTTGGTGAGAATTAAGGCTAAATTCTCGTAGCATTCTTTCAAGTACACAGAATGCCCTACTGGTACGGAAGCATATTTGTTACCATTGTGGAGAAGCACTGCTTTGAGGCTTCTTTTTGACGAGTCAATAAAGAGCCTCCACTCGTTTACGTCATACTGTATGTTAAACCTCACCATCAATCCAGGGACATTGCTACAATAAACCAGGTCACCATCTTGAGAAAAGTATGGAATAAAATATTTTTCTCTGTTTCTGAACCATGAGAAAGAGGTACCTGGAGCCAATAAGTTCTTTTCCTTTAGCCTTGATCCTAACAGTTCTGAAGAATCTTTAGGAAGACCCAAGTCTCTGACTAAATCGTTCAATTCAATCTGTGAAAAAAGTTTGGGCTTGCTGCTCTCTGAAACATCTTGAAATTCTTCATCAAAATCATGGGCCTCCTTATCAGAGTCATCGGGAATCTCCTCTAGTTTATCTAGAGATGTAGGTATGGGTATTCCTGGGCCATGAGGTACAGGACGCATAGCCGACGGAAGGTTTGGATATAAAATGTCTTTCTTATTTTTTAAATTGAACCCCTTAACGTTACACGAACAAAAGTAGCAGTCATCACTGTGATTTTGGGGTTCCCTCCAGATCATTGGGACCCCAAAACGAAAAGATTGTTTCTTACCTTTTGACCACTGTCTGAGTTCTTCTACACATATAGAGCACACTTTATGTGGGGCCCACGACTTATCCTGGTCACAAAGTTTCACACCGAAATATGCATAGTACACTTTTTCAACAAAATCTGTAATGTTTCTTTGTTGTTTCTTTACTACAAAGTCCCCACAAATGTAACAAAAACTGTTAGCTGAATTAATACAAGATCTTGAAGCCATTTATCACACTTAAAATCAGATTAAAACCACAAATAAAACTCAACAGCTGATGGAAAAAAACTTGAGCAGTGATTTTACACTGTATGTGACAACCTTGTCTCTCAAAGATTGAGTTGAAACTGAGCAAACATTCAAAGAAATGAAATGAAAGAATGTGGGGAGGGGAAAACAAAAAGGAAGTGAATCATCACTTTTATCCCTTAGTCTTAATATGAAGAGGGGAAAACCAAATGAAGTGAATCATCACGTTATCTTAATCACTGTCTTAAGAAACTCAGTAAACATGTTTCTAAAATTCTCTTTATGACTCATGGCACTGCCACTCATTGTTCCCAAATAACCCCCCCTTCCATCCCTCCTTCCCCTCTCTATTTGAAACCTCTTTATTATAATACACCTTGATCAGATGAAGGCTAATTTTTTTTTTAAGATATTAAATTTTTTGCTTAGAAGCTTAATACACAATAAGGGTTGAATATTAAAATCTAAAATTTGAGTTTGTCAAAAACTGTTACGTGATGGAATTTTTTAACTATTTTTACTGAAATCAGCACCCAAAAATCTATAAGAATCAGTGTTTAGATTCAAAAAAATTTTTTCATTGCAGGCCTGTGTAATCTATGCAATAATTGTAATGCGTTTGTCTGAAGGGAATGTATGTTTAATATCAAAAATTGATTTGGCCCATGTGGACCCCTTTTATATTGAGACAGAGGCCAGTTTTCAGCCATGGCCAATTGTACGCGGCTTTTTACAGGGCGCGAAGCTCAACAGATCTAAGGGTAAAAGTAGTTGAAGGATCAAATCAGGGTTCACTGATACCGGAAAACATTACAGTATTTACAAACAAAATAGTTTATAAAACAAATTGTGGTTTATTTATTTAAAATAAAGATTATTAACTCTATACGCACTTAACCACTCTTACTTAGTATAATTAAGTTACTAAAATATATATTAAAACAAGCTAGCCCAACCTAACAAAACTGAACCTTTCTCGCCTCTACCCGTTCGGGTTATACGCTAATTTAAAATATTTTTTTCAGCATTTTTCTATTTAAAAACTTAATAACAAATATAATTGTGTTTATATAATTTTGTTCTGTTAGTAAATGATTGGGTATCTTTTAAACCATGTCTTCCTACTACGTCAGTTGTTTTATTAAATTGGTATGTATGTGAGATAATAAATTGAATCATTCTATATAAATAACTATAAAGAAAATCTCTTTATAATTTCTAGGAACACATAATTGTATAAATTAATGAATGTACTCCCTCTTGTAGCTTTTTCAATCCATAAAATTTAATTACTCCTCATCATTGGTACTCAACTTGCTTTAATTACAATTAATTGGTAGCTGTTTTAATTATTATGAGTCAAGAAAAATACACCATCTGGGAAGATATTCAACCATTTCATTTTATTTTAAAAAGGAGAAATTGAACAGGGCTTTCCAAAAGTAATTAATAAAGCATTTAAAATGTCTTATAGTCTGAATTTAAAAATCAATGACCTTATATGAACGCGATTTCATCAAACGGGTCTTGAGACTGTTGAAAAAAAAAGTTTATAAATTCACATTTATATATCAAAATATTATAATTCTCAGGTGTTTTTGACCTTACTTATTTTTAGGATTCTATATAAAGTTTTTTAAAGTTTAATTTGATAGATCCATTCAATTACGGTATTATACAAAACAATATAAATAATCAATATTATTGAACATATTTAATTATTATATGGCATTATGAACTCGGAAGTTCATTGACACACTTATAAAAGTACGCCACCTATCCCTGTACTGGGATAGTTCTAGATAGTCCACCTTGTTACACCTTATATCTTTCAGATCCATTTTAACTCTATCCTCCCATTTGAGCTAAGGTCCTTTTACATACATATATACATTTTTTAGCACCACATCTTACCGTCGGTACGGGATATACGCTTATGTACTACTTATGTAAATATGTTAGGGATGAAGGTTGAATTTAATGGATGTGTACAAGTATTTGCGTGGAGGGATGTTGGAAATCCATCTAGGAAAATCCATTCTCAGTACACCTGACAAAGATCGAACCCCGATCTCCTTGTTGTCATCAGTCTAGTATGTTGCGAGAGTGACGTTTTAGACCATGCGGCCACCAAAGTGGTAAGATATTATTAAAGTTACTATAAAACATATTATTATATAATTAAAATATATAATCACACTATATAATTAATATATATAGACTATACAACACCCTCTATATACAAATTCTGGCATTATCTGTGTCAACACACGATGACCGCTCGGTAGGTATATTTAGCTTGCGGACTAACACTAGGGAGATTCTTTTACACACTAAGACTACCCTATTATATATAGTTTTAATATATCTATATATACATATAGATTTATCATATTAGGAAAGGCCTGACAGAAAGTAGTTTATTTTTTAATAAGCTAAACAAATACCTAACTTTACAAATTAATAAAATGTATTTAAAATTTAGTGAATATGATTTAAAAGATTTGTAAAGTAATTTTTAGAATATATCCATTTTTTAATAATCTTTTTAATACAAAAATTAAGGATTATTGTAAATTACAGTTTTTTTAAAAAAAACCTATAAGCTAAATATGTTTAAAATATGCTCACATTTTTTTAATTTGAATTGTTACCACAAGTCTACAAATTCTGTTCGTCTATAGTTAACGTGACCAGATTTTCTCTGCCCTAATGTTTATACCAGGGGGTTTGGGGGATATAGTCTGTATGGAAGACTCCTCCAGCAGGGCTGAGGGAACCCCACCCCTACAGATTTAAAAAAAAATTTAAGCCTAAAAAGTTGTATTTTGAGGCCATCCTTGACCCCTGCAAATAAGATATAAGTTAAAAAATGTCTCATTTAGCTGAGTTCGGACGATACTGTTTTGTGGTAACTTGTTTAAAACAAGTAGAAAACAAAGCCTAAGTAAGCTTAAACTTTTTTTAAACTTTTTTTTTTTTTTTGGCGAGTGGGGGCTGTGATTGAAAATGTATGGACAGTTAATTTGAATATTTATTTTTACAATTATTTTGCTGTTGTTGTTTAAGCAAACCTCTAAAAAACATTCAAGTAAATAGGAAAGAGAGTACATTATCTTTATTTACTCAGTATATTTTAGCATTTAAATTCTAAGTGTACACTTCTATGTTTTATACAGATTAAGTCATACTCATAATTTGTAACTGAACTTATTTGTTTTAACAGTGCTGGTGAGGACCGCAACATTGAATAAAAGTCCTGGCAACTTAAGTCAAAATTAATCGTTATCACTAATATTGACCTTAAAACGTTCACCCTAAGTTGGGTCTTCTCCGATGTCCACATTTTTGTCGTTGCAGAAAAAACTCTCTCAAAGGCTGATTTACTCCCTGGCAGTGCTAGTATATATTCTTCGATTTTACTGATGTGCTAATGATTTATGGAGTTTTCTCTCAAATGTTTAAGCAGTTCAAACCACCGTTTATCAGATTCTAATTTGTTCTCATTCTACACTGAAATATGGCTCTCAATTTATTTATCTGCACAAGTCATTTCATCATAAAGCTCTGTATCAGAAGACGCGTTGAAGTGTTTTTTATCAATAAGGTAGTCTATGGCTAGTTGAACATCAGACCATTCTGGAGTATATTTCAGAGTTGCCCATTCAAATATATCCAAGTCCTCGAAATGCGTTGTACACTGCTCTAAATACTGTAATGATGTCTCGTAAAATGTTACAATAGTCTTGGTAAAATCCTTTTTTTCAGGTCTAGAAAAGTTGTTTGTCATTAAGTTGCGCAGTACATAAGAAATAAATCTAGTATTAATCTTATGTTGAAGTTTCTCTTTCATTGTTTTTATCTTTGCAGTAACCTTAATGGCAGAAACATCCTAACCTGCCACTTTTAAAACTGAATTTTGGAAGGTGACTGCTTGGCTGTGTATTAAATATAGCCACATTACTGGATGTTCATCTTCAAAGAATCTCTTCAAAACCACGGGACATTTAGGTTGACTCAGAAAGTATTCCTTAAGTGGCAAATACAATTTTAAAACTCTTTCCACGGCAGGCTTAGCACTAGCCATCGTGTCTTGCTTGCTGCACCCCAACATTTTCTGGTACTCAATATCGATGGTGTCAAAAATTTCTTTAAATTTTTCCACCATTACTGTGTAGACATAGAAGTGTGAATATATTTTCACAACCACTACTTCTACATCTACTGGTGATCAGACGCACTTAATAGAGCGTTGTGTATAATGTGCGAAGCACATCCAATACCCACAATATCTCTTTGCAAAAAAGTTTCCAATTTGCGATAAACATTCTTTGTTCCTTTTATTCCTGCACCACCAAACATACATTTTGTGTTATCCCCACTGAAATAAATTATTTTGTCTGTTAGGTTATGCTTTTGCCACAAATTCTTTAAATAACTGACAATAATTTCGTAAGTTTCCCCATGCTGAAACTGTAAGTCTAATATTTTTACTTTCACACCATCAAACTTATCAAAATATCTCACCAACAGAGGTAATATTTGTTGTGACTCGTGGTTAGATGCATCTGTCACTAAGGAAACATAAAAGGGGGTTGGAAAATGCAATTTAACTTGTGAATCAGCCAATGGTGCAAATACTTGAGTTACAATGACTTGCGATTTTGTTCTGGCACAATGAAACTTTGGTTCAAAGCACGTACTTATTACTTTAGAAGCACAATCATTGGAACGAAAGCTGTCATTTTCTCGTACAATATGATAGGCCCAGACACCTTCGGCATCAGAAACTTCAAGATCTTTCTTGGACGGCACATTACTTGAAAAACAAATAAATCGATTTACTAGAACAAGCAGCCTGGTCTGAAGCTACAGGCTTCTGAGATTTTAAATGTTTTTCCACATCACAGGAACCTCAGTGTACAACACTAAACTCAGAACGTCATTTTTCACAGACGACATCACTACTGTTCGCTTCACTTTTAGGTTTTATGAACGGATATTTAGCCCGTAAGTCAGCGTTGAAAGAGCACTTTTTTTTTGCATTATTAAATATATTCGTTTGCAAACTTAAATGCATATGACACAACTTACTAACGACCAAACACAACTCTTTCAAAATAAATAAACACAGTTTAGGTTACTGGTCGATCGAATGATCTATCAATAATCGTGTGTACTGCTAACGAACGTTGACGACTAACGAGTCCAACCGAATACTTCCGAAGGAGGCTTGAGTCAGAACGAATACTGTAGTTCTGTAGCTGTGGGTACATTAGTGCGGTATGGTGGAGGGGGGTTCGCGTCGTCTGACTGGACTGATAGATACTGGGCTGCCGCACTGAGTGTCTAGACGAGTCATAACAACGTTTTTATTAATTTACATAGTTCACAAAATGGACTACCCTCCAAAGTGGGACAATTGTGCGTCCCATGGAAAATCTTGGGTACAGCGGGACACATTTCCCCAGAGCGGGACTTATAAAACAAAACTAACGTGCCGAACCTTTAGACACCCCTGACTTTTTTTTTCGTTCCTCCCTTTCTACTCTCGCGGGCAAATCATATTTACACGTAGCTCCTTACTCTCTAAAAGGATTTTAAAGTTTCGCGAGATGTTTCTTATTGATTTGGTGTAACCTCATTAAGTTTCCCGTCATTTCTCCCCCTACAACACCTTACAACCCCTCTCTGATCCCCAACCTTACACTCACCCCTCCCCTATTTTGTGTTTCTACCATCTTTCTCTTTGACACGTGCCACCCCTAACCCCGTCCCTTTTTTCACATAATATTTTCAACTCTTTTCATCTAAAGCAGTTTATTTAAGAGTCTTATGTACTTAACGTGATTTAAGCAAGTTTTTTTCATAGTACAGAAAAGACTTTGCAAATGTAATTGGGTCACAATGTTTTGATAGTTTAAAAAATGAAATAAATTATTTTAAAATTTTACTCGGTTTTAATTGGAATTAATTTGTCACTAATACGGGGGCTTAACATTTTACCAAATTTATCCACATACACTTTTGTTAGGAAAGTGAATTTATTAATAACGTTTGGAATATTGTTTAATTGTTATGGGGTAGAGTATGTTTAGTGTAGGGCCTACTTTCTATATCAATAAAATATATCAGCACACAGCTTAGTGGCCAACTAAACTCTAGAACCGATGCAACATCCACATCGTTCCAACCCCTGAGAATAAGTGGTCCATTTTTAAAACTACAATCTAACCAACCTCCATCAGGTTCAAGATCGTTATGGTGAACTAAATATGAGATATTGTGGTTTGAATCTATAAAGAGTTTAAATTAAGTGTCAACGTGGCTGATAAAGCAAGATACGGTTAAAACGATTCAGAGTTTATGATAGTTCGAACTAAGGAGTCAAAAACCAGGATATAGTTGTATATCTAGACAATAAGTTTTACTAATTTTAAACATTTAGATTAAATGTATTTAGAATGTAAATATTATTTTACCTTATCAAGGATTTTTTCCCCCAAAAGTAGATTTAATATCACTATAAGTATAAATATAGGCATAATCTAAGGTGAAGGGCCGTGAGGGCTAGTTTAGAGGATGTGAACACTCATTAAATGTGAGAAAGAATAGACAAAAGGTAATGTGATAAATCACCCGTGGAAAATTACCCTGGATAAAGCCAGTCAAGATTTAAACCCTAACCTCTCCTCCACTGATAATCCAGTCTGTTTAGAGCCTGATGCCTTGAAACATGTGATCACTTGTGCGGTGTAAACAAACAAAGTTTGTTATGTCTTCTAAATGTGACACCTTCCTTTCTTTGTAAGAACCTTAATCCGTTATGTTGGTTAGGTGAAAGGCCTTTTATTAAGGAGGCCATCTATTGGAGCGCTGAGGTGCGTAAGAGCGAGACAAATATCCCACACTATTTAATTAGTGGTTTGGTATTTCAAAATAGGGTTCACAACAAATTTAGTTTTATACGTATCACCATGTTCCTATGATTTTAAAAATCTTCCATTTTTATTTACCGTTCTTCGCGTGGGTAAGCCACATAAATGACTATATCAAATTAGGATGTCCTCGTTCTTGCATACGGCCTATTACTACGAGTATTCGCAACGTGTCTATACGCGCTGTACAAACACGTGTATAAACCTGTTCTATACTTTTATAAATCCGTGTATTTCAATCATACGTTTTGTAAGAAAAATATAACTACGTTATATACAAGCTTTAAATTTTAGAATATTGACATTTAAATTCCCCATGAATTTGGACAGTTGGTTAAAAGAATGAACTTTTAAAATAACAATATTAAGCCAACTACTTCAATTATTTTAGCACTTACAGCAACTGAGAAAGAAGATACAATGAAAAATCAAGACAACAGGTACGAAGGGGTTGAATCTCCTCTCCCCAAATTTGCATAGAAAAGGGACCAGTAGAAGAAAAATCGGGAAGTACTCAGTTATAAAGAATCTTCTTCTCAAACTAACAAATGAAACTATGCTAGCAGCTCTTACTCATTTGGATTCACAAGCGTTGGAAATGAACATTGTCCTGAAAACAAAATGCCTACTTTTCAAGAAAATATTACCAAATAGTTCGTTAGCACCTGCTAAATTACGTCATCATTTTGAGCAAAAGCACATGGAATATAAAGATAAAAACATTGCCTATTTTAAGCGAAAGCTTGTAGAATATGATAAGGCTAAACGATTCTTGACGAAAAATATTAAAACTGAAAACTAAAACGCCACAGAGACTTCTTACAGAGTGAGTTATCGCAAAGAACTCACACAATTGGGGAATCGCTAATAAAAACAAAGTGGAAAAAAATATGGTGTCATGTATTTAAATGAGGAGTCATGTAAAAAGTTGAAGTTGTGCCACTTTCCAACAACACAGTTTCAAGTTGTATTCTTGATATTGCTGATGGCATTCAGACATAGCTCATTTCTTGGCTACATCAATGTGATGGGTACTCACTGCAACTGACGAGTCCACTGATGTTGCAGGTCTTGTAATTTTTTTTGTTTTTTGTGAGATATGATTTTGACAAAGGGATTGAGAGAAGACTTACTTCCATGCGAAAGTTCACAAGCTCATAACACATGTGAGAACATCTTTAACTGTATCCATAATGAATACACACAGTGTAAGTTGGGACAAATGTGTTGATGTGTGTAGTCATGGCACCAAAGCATCTGTCGAAAAAGTGGCAGGTGCTGTAACACTAATATAAAATGAAGCAAAAAACTGCACTAATAGTCACTGTGTTGTTTATAGGTGAGCACTGGTTGCTAAAAATATTTCAATCACACTTAAAACTATGCTAGACGAAGAGGTCCAGATGATTAATTTTATTAAGTTGACCATTAAAGTCACGATTATTTAAAATTGTACGTAAAAATATGGGTAATCACTACTCGTCCCTGCTTTTTCATTTAGAAGCTCGGTGGCTTTCACGAGATAAATTTCTCATTAGAATATTTGAATTGAAGCAAGAGTTGTTGGCATATTTTCTGAATCATAAATTTCGACTATCTGATCGATTAACAAACATTTCGTTGCTATCCAAAATAATTGCATATTTTGCTGACATCCATAAAATTAAATTAAATATGTTTATCACTCTAAGGAAAAAATGTAAACATTTTTAATACGAGAGATAAAAGATTTTCACTGTCTCGTAAGCTGCAATTTGGAGCTCAGTTGGGGAGCAAAATAATTTGGATTCTTTATTTTCCAACACCTAAGGATATTATTAAAGAATCCTAGCTTGCACTTGAAGAAGAAATTTGCAATAACATCGCAGGTCATTTTCGCAGTTTCTACACGTTAATTAACCAGTATATCCAATCCTTGAATGGAAAAATTAATTACTGGGTTCAAAATCCATTCGTAAAAGATAAACCAGCTAGGTTTCCTTAGCTAGAATTCGAAAATCTGATCAATATTACTTCTGACAGTCAACTAACACAAACATTATAAAAAGTTTTTCTTATTACTTTTTAGGGAAATCTATGCGAGGAATCCTTGAGTTGTCACGACGGCAATCAAAGTACTGCTGCCATTTGCCAGCACGTACTTGTCACACAGTGGATTCTCACTACACACTGGAACCAAAACTAACTATTGAAACCAACTTTATGTGGCCCCAGACCTGAAAATATAACCTGTAAACAACTAAACCGCATATAAAAAGAATTTGCTAGGAAGAGAAAATATAACACACTGCTCATCATAAGGTATGTTGAAGTTTTTGTATTTTTCCACACCAATAAAAATAATAATAAATCTGACACCAAAATTATCATTTAATTAAGAGTAAACCCTTGTAAATTTTTTCTGACCAGCATAAATACAGGATGGCTGCATTTATTTATGTGACATAAAAGAGGACAAAACGTGGACAATTTAAGTTTCATTTTAAAGGTACTTGACCTTATTTAAGTAAAAATTTTCGCTTTTGGCGCTTTTTATATGTGCTATGCTTAAAATATTTTAGGGCTTCCATTATGTTGTACAAAATATAAAAGGGTTCCGTGACTAGTTTTATTTGGGAAATGTTGGTTTATGACTTTGGTGTTCATATTTTACAAACAATTTTTTCTATACCATTATGATTGTGTTAAAAGCAATGCAACCTAGATGAGGATTAAAACTGATAAATAATAAGTGTGGTTACTTGTTTCAGCAAAAGATGGTGTCTTAAAATTAAAACAATTTATTTGAAAAAAAAAACTACAAACAATATGGTTGTACTTCACAGATATTTACATTATACATGATGAACCTCTTAAGGATATTTGACAAATTTACCTCATTTTATATGTTTATTTTCGTTAACTTTTTTTTAAAAGAAACATAAGTTTTATATCTAAACATTTTAAAATTACCTCTGTAGCTAATTTTTAATTTTGATTGTGCCTGTAATTTTGTAGTTTCCTGACTTATGAAAGTGTTGATAGTAGTGTGTACGGCGTTTGAGAACAGCGCTGTGATTAGCTGGCTAGATCACGTGATACCTTTGTAAGACCCTCCCCTTGTCCCATCAATGTGGTAACGGCTTTTCCCGGTGACGTCATTGCAACCTTGGTGCCAGAATATTTCTGTTGGGGCTACTTAACCAAATTTCCCCTCCATATTCCTTCTGGTTATTTCCGTGACGATATGGAGTTAATGTCGCAAAGGTTTATTTCTGGAGTTTTTTCCGTTGGTCTTCTATCTGGCAATGAATTTTCCCTGATGCCTCGTATCAGTCGTCAGTTTGACAGCCTGACAAGACAGGAACAGATAGTGACCTTGAAACCGTGAGCTGGTAAATGAGGTCATGAGCCCCGCAGCCCTCCAACCCTCCACATCTCTAAGTGGCAATGGGCTTTCCTGATGAAGTCATCAATCTGTCGCAACCCCGACTATTCATACCTGGCAAAAGTTTGTCCGCTTGACAAGACAGGAATAGATCGTGACCTTGAAACTGTGAGCTAGTACATGAAGTCATTGACCCTGGCAACTCTCTTCCCCTCTCCTCCTTCTATGCGGCAATTGGTTATCCTGATGACTCATACATAGCGCCAGTATGGTGGCTCAACAAGACGCCTTTGTCTGTGTGACGTCATCATTGAGTGTTATGTCATAACACTCCCCATATATGTGGCAATGAGTTTTCCCTGATTACTCACACCTGTGGAATAGATCGTGACGTTGAAATTGTGAACAAGTACATGAGGTCATTGACCCTGGCTGCTCTCTACCACTCTCCCCATTCTATGTGACAATGGGTTATCCTCATGACTCATACCTGTAGCCAGTTTGGCAGATTGACAAGACGAGTCACCTCGATCTGTGTGACGTGTTCATTGCATGTGATGTCACAACACTCCCCCTCGGTTTTCCCCAATGACTCATACCTGGCACCAGTTTAGCAGATCAAAAAGACAAGTTGAGACATGAATAGCTCAAGAACTTGAAACCATTAGTTAGTACATGAGGACATTAACCATGGAAACTCTATACCCGACTCCCCCTTCTATGTGGCAATAGGTTATTCTGATGAATCACAACTGTCGAAAGTTTGGCAGCTGGACAAGACAAGTTGCCTCAATATGTGTGACGTAATCATTTAGTGTGATGTCACAATACTTCCCTTATATGTGGCAATAGGTTTTCCCTGATTACTCATACCTGTGGAATAGATCGTGAGCTTGAAAACGTGAGATAGTACATGAGGTCATTGACCCTGGCAACTCTTTCCCCTCTCTCAACTTATATGGGGCAGTGGGTTATAGTGATGACTCATAACTATCGACAGTTTGGCGGCTAGACAAGACAAGTCACCTCGAGCTGTGTGAAGTCATCATTGCATGTGATGTCTCAACACTCCCTTAGGTTTTCCCCGATGATTCATACCTGGCATCAGTTTGGTGGCTCGAAAAGATAAGTCAAGACAGGAATAGATTACGTCCTTGAAACCATGGGCCAGTACATGAGGTCATTGACCTTGGCAGTTTTCTCTCCCTATTCCTCCTCTATGTGGCAATGGGTTATCCTGATGTATCATACCTGTCGCCAGTTTGGCGGCTCGACAAGACAAGTTGAGACAGGAATAGATCATGATATTGAAATCGTGAGCTAGCACAAGAGGCCATTGACTCTGTTTATGCTTGGTGTCAGTTTTCCAACTCGACAAGTCTAAAATCATTACTGGTTACCCTACGTGTAAGGGACAAACAGCTTTTGCGTGAATAAACATGATATTATACACATAAATTTACCATACATCAAAGGTTTAACTGACATACATAATATTTATCATACATTAAAGGTTTCACAGATATACATAATATTTACTACACAATGTTGCAGGTATGACACATATATTCTATCTTGCGTTTTTCCACAGCGTTTCTTTGATGTGTTAGTAAAAATGTTTTAATTTCACAATACAAAATTAAATAGTCAAAACCGACGAATTGACGTGTATAGTAGGTCGCAGTGATAATATCCAGGTTTCTGATGTGTGTTTCCACCGTAGGCTGTTCGAGGTTGATGACATCCACTGATTCTGTGAGCGTGACACATACATCTACGATGAGTGTGTCGATCAAATCATTGCAATATCATATGACAGGTGTCGACCTCATATTCCGTCGGTCGACGTTGACGTCGATGAGGTACCACACCTCACACAGACGCGCAAATCTAGGTGCTAAATAGGCGACGCATTTGAGTCCAGTGTATTGTTTCTAGCTGATGACGACCATACGGTCACCGCAAATACGTATCTTAGACATTTCATTATTAGTTAGACTAATCTTTTGATGAGGCTATGTTTTGCTGAAAAACTTTAATATGATCGACTTGCGTTGCGCAGTTCTTGCAAATCTGTACGGTTAAACACCGCACAATTCCCTCAGAATTTTTCTAGCTGGACATAGGGCATTAAGTTGTTCTTGACGCTCATTCCTACGATGACACGCTTGGCGTCGACTTCGTCCAGCAGAAATAAAGTGTTGAAAATACTGTTGATGGTGAATGGCTTCACCAGCTTTGCTTTCCGGGCGCAAAATCTTGATCTACTACGATGTTTGATCGCTTTGACGATTGTCGTGATTATGGCCGGCACAACGTAGGGGTGCCCCTATTATAGTTGAAGACCAAGAGCACGCTTATTGAACGCAGCCTCTTGAAGGGTGCTGGACCTTACCATCTTGAAAAATGTAATAAATATATCTACACCTTTGCGTCGTTGTCTGTATGATTGGTGGGCGAGAATAGTGTTAAGAAAGTTTTCATTGGATTGTTCTGGGCGTGATGGATAAGGTACATGAAACAATAATCACCGCAAACGACTGAGGGTATGCTTTGAAGTTGTATCGTCCTATAAGACGCCAGGGAATTGTTCTTGCGTATAAATTCAAGATGTGAATTTATACGGGGTGGAAAACGATAACTGTCAAAATATTTTTTTCATGCAGTACTTGTCTATATTTATGGTCCCCTAATGTGTCCCAGGATTGGTGTGTAGATCCGTGTTGATGACGAGATCGCAAGGTCGCGCTATTCTTGTGGGTATTCGATCATCAGTGAAATAACCTGACCATTCAAAACGGAACCACAGGTTTGTTTTCAGCGCATGTACTATGGTGTGCATTTCTATCTTCAAACATACAATTTCTAAGTCCCTAAACGATGGAGGCTGAACAGAAATTCCATACAGAACTATGTGCCGTGAACATCGTGCGGCCCAATTTAATTGTTTTTAAAGATGAACAACCTATGTCTTACAGATCTACGATAGGCGAAGCGTGTATTTGGCTAGAAACTTTTTTCTTTTCTTCCTTCTTGACGTAAACGCGTAGACGCACGCACGCATTGTGGTACTTGAGATGAGGTATTCAAGCAGGATGTAATCCACATCACCGCTATCCCAATGAATACAGTGGAGTTTGTTGACGATATAGTCGGCTTGCTTTTTAGCAGCGGTGGAAAATTCCTCGATGCCGTAAGGGCGTTTTAACACCCAATGTTAAAGTAATGTACCACATACAGATAAAACACTCAGTTTCTTGAAGATAAAACTCTTCGCTATCGTCAATGAAGTTTAGGAAATCTACAAATACGCCCATAAATTAAATGACGTGGGTAAGGGGCAGGAAGTCGTTTATATTAACTTCCATAATAGGTCACGACGTTTCTGTCCTTGTCAAAAGGGATTATGTTGGGGAATCTCCCCTAATACGATAAAGTTGACGGATTTTGTGAGAGCTCTAGTGAAGCTCACTTTGATGCTCAGAAAAGCATGCCTCTTCAAATTCCAATGCGATGTCATGTGTACGGACAGATTAGGTGTGAGATCAATAATAATAATAATAATAATAATAATAATAATAATAATATTTAGCACCGCGTCTTGCTACCCGTTAGGGTTATACGCTTAAGTACTAATTACACTAATGGATTAGGAATTGGGAAGGTTGAATTTAGAGGAAGTGAACCCGCATTTGCGTGGAGGGAGAGTGGAAAACCATTTAGGAAAACCACCCTCAGTTCACCCGACCGAGATTCGAACCTCGATCTCCCCGTCCTCGGCGGTCGAGCTCAACACGACTGGCGCGTTAGTCAACTACGCCACCGAGGCGGGTGGTGTGAGATCGAAAGCCACGAGATGATATCCTTTAGGAAAGGCTTCCCGTGTGATATCGCTATCTTTGTTTATGAAATGGATACCCGTTCCAGAAAACTGTTTATGGTAGGACATTACATAGTTGCCCTTTGAAAAATAGGGCATTAATGGTTTCAACGGTACTCGTTTCCCGTCCATTTAAAGCGAGAAATGGTTCATGCAGTAGGTTTGGAAGTTGAACGAGTTCTTGGTGGCGTTTCCGTTGAACGCATCGTCTGCTACAAATCCCACGTTGCATCGTTTGGGTAACTGTCATGTGAATACGCTGTCCAGTTATTTCTCTTACACACCCATAGGAATAGAGAGTATTTTAATTTCCACGTGGGTGATGAAATAATTTGCTGGACTGACGTTTAATGCTATGATTTGTGTCAACATTATAGAAAATGCTACTTTGACACGTTGCACTAGAAGAGAGGCTTCAACGATGTAAACCTTAATGTGCGGGATTTCAGGGACGGCCATAAGACAAAACCCGTCTCTGGATCGGACTAACTTGAATCTCAGTTTGGTGCCGTTCAAAAGGTATTTCTCTTTGTTAAACACATCACCGTGTAGATATCCAAAAAGATTTACTGTCTTAATTTTTACAGTGAGACTGTGATGAACCTCAAACACATAGTTGCCTGCGTTAACCTCATCAAAGTTTCCGGGGCTGTCTGCGAACCACAAACCGCAAGTCAAATGTGTTCTTATGGATTCATTGTTGTAATTGAGTAGCGTCTCAATTTACGATCTATATGCATACATGTTGTTTGGCAGTGAGATTGGTTTTTTGTTTAAAATTACATCTACCAGTGTGAATAGCGAATGAAACCAGTTGTTGACGAGAGCTATTTGATCCATATCGTTGATAACGCCACCATCGGGTTTCATGATAGCTGCCCTGAGATAGAGCATGGTCTGTGAAAGATCGATATAGAACTCGCCTTGACCGGTAACGGTAAATTTGATAAGAAAATAATTATTGAGGGAGGAGACAGGTTTGTACTGGATCCATTATTCACCTTCAAGACTGGTCTGTGTGGGTGGGAAGTAAAAGAGATCGAGTTCACTGCTGGTACACTCGCAGGACTGGGGTTGCAGAAACAACATTTCAACTGAAAATATCTACCGCTTCTTTCTTGACCTTTTTACGTCGGGCAATGACAGAAGACTGACGTTGGTGTTTCTTACTAAGCCCTTTATAGCCTGAGTTGGTCATCAGTGTATCGATCTTCTGCACCACCTTGCATTTTAGATTTGTACCAGCCTCACCGACACGCTGGCTTCTTTGAAAGGACGACGCTGATTGGCGACGTCGGAGAGCACGTCGATACCTGTATGAAGCGCCTGTTTTACAATGGCTTTAGAATAACTTTTCAGCAAGGGTACGATGCTCTTGAAAAGAATGCTGAAAAAACTTACACAGTGGTAGATTGAAGATATTCCTGTTCCAGCCGTGTTGACGTAGTATCTTTGGTATGGACAGTTTATGTTGAGCAGCGTCGAAAATAAAGTTTCACGCACACATTTCCAAACTTGAATGGTACAGGTTTACCAGTTTCTGTTCTTATATTGATTTCCAGGCTTTCAATTTCCCTTCTAAGTACGGGTACGTAGTGCAACAGAATATAGCTGACTTTCTTATGTATGCCGTAGACATAGTTTGTGTTGTTGATACCGACGATACGTAAAAGCGGTGCCACAATGTCACCCATGGTCTGAGGATCGACGATATCTGTGTAGATGCACATTTGCAAGGGCAAGCCTAGTAGAATGTTGGCAGCGTACGGTGTCTTTTAGACTTTGATCAGATTAGTCTTAGGATCGAAACCGAGCTGTAGACTTAGTTGACTAGATAAAGTCAGCAGCTGTATATTTGGTGAAGAAGAAACAACGTCCACTTTTTTCTAGGGTTTGTGTACTTGAATACAGCTCCGAAATCTCCTTTAAACACCCCTACATCGTTTAGCGCTTTGACCAAAACATAGATGTGCTGTAATTTCCAGGCGGGATGTAATCCTTGAATATTTCTTCCACGCCATTAGCGTCCAACCAGTTGTACCATACAATATTTTGGCCTCTGTGTACGGTGGTGAACGAACATGGATATTAGAATTCGGCGAGAGTGATTACCCACTGTCCATCGAGTGTAAGATGGTAGGATAGTTGAGTGGTGAAATTCCCGAGGGTATTTTTCAGGAAATATCCCATAGAGCTTTCGCTTGACAAAGTGATGTAAAACTGGTCTTTCATAGTAAGGGGCTGACGTAACTGGCAGGAATACAAGAATTACACTTGGTGGGGTAGATTTTTCACTTCACGTACACTTTCTTTCTAGCCCATTTACCCTTGAGACGTAGTATTTTATCGACATTAAATGTTTCGGGAAGACGTGTGCGTTGCAATTTTAAAAAAGTCAGCAGTGTCGTGTTGCGAAAACCAGTCATCTACAGGTTGACCGATTTTGACGACGAGAAGGTGAAGGGAGCGTTTTATGAAACAGAATTTCTACTTTTTCATTTTTGTTATTTATTCCAACTTCCCTAATAAATGACACAAACGTATGAATGAACATACAAATTTTGAAAATCAGATACTAATCAACACCATTCAGGAAACTTTCCCAGCATACCAAAATAAAACCAAATCCTCTTCTGCTCCCACTCATCCTTTCCTAGTAGTAAATGACCTGTTCAGGCCAGTGTCGTGAAGATTAGCATCCATTTCATTTCATTTTTTGTCAATCTCTTTTTCCATACCTTTCACAAAATTTAATAAACTAACTTAAACCAAAATTTATCTATCTACCACCTTATCCCATAGTATTAAATATTACCATTCCCATTATAGGTATATACTAACTTTGATTTTTTTAGTCATTCCTTCCAGAATGTTTTTTCATCCCTTTATATATACAGAAGAATTGTCTTTCTAATTCAACTCAGTTTCTTTCCTTTAACATCTTGGAACTCAACTTCACAATTCTATAAACTGGTAAATATGCTATTTCACTTCATTAACTCTTGTTATTCGACTTATAAACTTTCATCTGAATCAAAAGGTTATATTCACATTGGCTAGCATTATGTTATTGTGCCATAATTCAATTGGTGTTTTTCTTTCTCTAAACATGATGATGACGCCAATGAGTGTTGAAACATGTAGTAGAAACTGATTTAATGTTGCAGTAATTGGAGCAACATCCAAAGGAACAGGGAATTAACACAGACAAGAAAAGGAATTAAATTTTACTTATTTTTATATTATTTTTACTTTTGTTTATTCTTTGATTCCAAAATTCAAAAGAAACTGTTTATTGCATGACAAAGTATTTATATAAACACATCTTCGTCTTCTAATATTGTTCTTTAATGTAATATGACTAAAAATTTCATTTTTAACAAGTTCAAACTTTTTAAATGTTATGTAAAATTATAATGAAGTATCACATTTGACATCACAAGATATAAAAATACTTTTTAATTTATTGTTAAAAATTTCTTCCAAATACTCTACCTATATAAATTGTCATTATATCACATCAAACATATAGTTTTTCATATTAGATTTAAATTATTAAAATTGAATTATATTATTTAATATATTAATCGTTCCTTATTAACTTTCACATTAAAAAAAAATTATATAGGTATTCCCTCCCGTGGCTGCGGTGGTCCTTTGTATTGGTTTGTTAACTGGATAATGCGGTCTGCTTCTCTTATTCCACTCATCAGGGCACCATGGGTCGTTGCATAGAACTCTGGGTGCGTTGCCTCCCCAGCGAAGAGGATCACTGGTGCCAGAGACCCACCACCTACAGGCACTGGAATGCCAAGATCAACCATGTGACTCGGTGTGGACTCCAGACCCAGGTAACTTAGCGAGCCTCTAAATTTTGGGTCCATGGCCCAGCTGGATCTCATCAGATTGTTGGGGAAAGGGATGAGAGTGTTTCCAGTGAACCTCCTTAGCACTCTTGTTATCGTCTCTGCCACCTCTTCATCAGAACATTTCTCCATGGAGACTGCCTCGGGGCCTCCTAAAGATGCGCACAGGACCTTCTTACTCCCAGGTGAAGGTTCTATAGTACAAATACCTTTCACCCACTCCGAACGGTCCTCTAACTGTTCAGGGGACCATCCCAGTCGGATGAAACCATCCTTAGGATGCCAGAAAGGCCGGTTGTACTCCATGAAGATCTTGTTAACAGTACCAAAACCGAGCTTCTTGATGGCGTTTATCTTCTCCTCTGGTAGAGGTGGTGAGAACAATTCCGCCGCCTGATCCTTGAGTACGCCCAAGGACGACGTAAAGATGACATAATCGCAAGAGATCTCCTCACCATTGGCACAACTTACGCAAGCGCGCTGTCCAGTGGCACCAGTGGCATTCCAATGGATAGTCTGCACTGGCATACAGTACCGCAAGGAGCAGTCAGGGATGTTCCTGATCAAGGAGGCTAAGACGCCAACGTAGCCGAGCGGCACTCTTATCTTCCCCCCAGGAATGCTTACAAAACTCCCAAACTGGCCAGCGGAGACCAAAGAAAGGTCATCCCCGATCCGGCAACGGAGATCGTTTGCTAGGGCCGTAATCACCTTAGAAGCGTCCGCCCTCTCGTTCTCCTGGAAACGCAGGAGTTCTTGATCTGCCTGCATCGACATGAAATCCTGCATGGACCAGTGCTGATTCGAATTTTTTTGGAGGGTGTGGAGGTTGAAGGCGGCCTTCTCCGCCAAGTGGAAAGCCTTGCTAGCGCGGACACTGAGGGTGACGTCCACTGCACGGCCCTCACTGGAATAGAAGAACCCATGGCTTCCTTCAATCCGGTTTAGGGGGAGTCTGAGCAGTCCTTCTTGTGTCGCGAGTCCAAACACCGGATTCGCCGCGCAGCCACCGTAAATCCACGATGCTCCAAGCTCGGCACCAGAGTCGGCTAACCAACAAGAATGGATGCGTCCCCCAGGCCTAAGAAACAATAAACGAGTATTGACCTCTACTAACGTAGTAGGGTAACTCAAACAAGGCTTGCCAAGGAGGTTGTAGGTTTTACTTTTGTTGACTTAACAGCGAACAATATTTTATTATATATTCTATATATATTCAATGGAACGGATTTTAAGGGTGACTAAGTGACAATAGACAGACAAGATGTAGCACTGTGCTTAAATGTTCACCCACCAATGAGAGGTTTTGGTTCTTTCTAGAGATGTAAGACGTAATATTATTCCAACGTTTTGATAAATATCCTTTACATTTTTTTTCTAAAATTAACCACCTATTTAAATGTTACAAATGCAATCGAGATATCCCAGTTTTTAAAATTTTAGCTTAAGTGTAGTTTAGACGTTAGCACTAGAAACCTTATAAAATGAGTTACAATCACTAAAGATATAACGGCCATTACAATTCTCTATCCAGGCTCGCATATTGACTATAGCGCTTGATGGTTGAATGCAAAAGTGCCGCTAACATTGGGGTTTCTCGGTCTGCTGTATATTAGCTTTCTTAAAACAGGTTGGGGCAGAAAGTGTTGGTACATTAAATAACAATTTATCTTTACTATTTTAGTTTCTAAATTCTTCTAATTAAACTTAAAATAACAAAAAAAATTGACAATTGTCTACATTACCTTGAATTACTAAATTTTTAAAATCAACATCCTTAAGATGGCACCACTATATGCAATATCTTGTTGAATGTGCTTCTTGAAACTTGATATACCTTTGTGCATATTATCTTATTGAAATTCTTCAACTTACACCACACAAGAAAAAGTCCGGGTCTGTTAAGTCTGGTGAACGTGGAGGCCAGGCAATGTTCCCAAATCGTGAAATGAGGTGCTCAGGAAGTATTTTGTGAAGCACCTCCATTAATGTTAAACCTCTTTGAATACTGAATTTTATTTAACGTAAGGGCATGATTCCAGTAATATGGGGCAACAGCCCACACAACCTGAACATAAATGGAGGTGGTTGGCAAAAGGTTTCCTGGATAACTCGTTTCACGATTTGGCAACATTCCCTGGCTACCACGTTCACCAGACATACCAGCTTCGGACTTTATCTTGTAGGGCATGTTAAAGAGTCAATGTCTACACGACTCGCCCAAGAACAATTCAGAAACTTAAAGAAAGATTTATGGTGTAATTTAAAACAATTCAACAAGAAACATTGTGCAAAGTTATGTAAAGATTCGAGAAGAGCATACATGAATGTATTGCATAAGATGGTGGCCATCTTAAGAAAATATTTTTTTAAATAATAATTCAAGGATAAGTAGAAAATTATTGTTAATATTTTGTTGTTATTTTAAGCTTAATTAGAAGCCTTTAGTAGTTAAAATAGTACAGATATAGTCTTATTAAATGTGTCAACAATTTATGCCCCATCCAGTACTTCAAGCGTATAATAAAAACATACACAAATAGATATATTTCCTTTGTGATCCTATTGCTTAAAATTTTACCATAAATTTTTCTTCCGATTTTAATCTTCAGTAGGGAAACTTTAAGATTTTGAATCAATCAAAAGTAAGCGGGTTTTGTGGACTTGGCACACTGCAAGTTAGGTCTTAGCTCTCTTCTGATTTGGTTAATAAAATGATTTATAATGACCTCTCTGATGATTCCAGGATGGTGAAGTTCTGGAAATTGCTGTTGGCTAGCCGGCTGGCCGCAGCCAGACCTGCGATGCCTCCTCCAACAATTACTACTCGGGGCTCTGCCACGCAGGGTTCAAGACTGCCAGGCTGAACCACTAGGTCTTTCTTCTTATTTGCGTGGCTTTAACAACAAGATGAGCATACAATCAGTTATTATAAGCTGAGCTCTCATCACGGACAAAGTTCAGAAATCCAGTCCTCTGTCTCAAAACAACAATGCGCAGTTTATTTCCTAATCATCCACTGACGAAATCATGTTTGTGCTTTGATTCGTGTTTAGATCTATTATGTTTGTAGACTATTGTAAGCTAACGTAAAGCAAGCTTTCAATATGAACTGATTAGAAACCTGGTTAGCTCAGCCTGTAGATCAATGAAATGTTTATAGATCATGAAAATATACAATTATATTAATTTTGAAACTATCTTTAAAAATAATTTTTAAAGAAAATCTAGGCCTATTATATTGTAGATAAATTTAAAATAATTTATTTTATTGTAGAAAAGAAAAATGGAAGGGCTGATTCCAAAAACAAATAAGTCAAACTGTATTCAGTTACAGTGCGAGAAAAGTTTTTTCACCTCATACATACAAGGTTAATTTATTGGCTTAATCTATGGGATAAGAATGATAAGAGTGCTTAAAATAAATTCATTGCATTGAAATGCATTGGATTAAGGATGGGATAGGAAAATCTCAGGGATTGATCATATGCAAAAGACACCTTCGAGTTACCAAGAGAAGATTCGTAACTCCCCCTTTCCCTCCAGGAAAACTCAGTCTACAAACCTGATATATTAGTCAAGGTGACAACGAGTGCGAATAAATAATAGTTAGTGATATATTTTAAACAAAATTAATTTAAATAAGTTTTAAAATAATTATTAATTGCTGTGAAATCGGCAGAGAAAGATGTGAGGTTAATATTAATTATATATGCAACAGGTTTGTTACTACTTCTTTATGCGACTTGCTCTCTCCTACCCTCTCTCTAGGTATATGCTGGTTAAATTTATTTAAAACACCCCCACCTTATCTTACTGTAATACGTAATAAGTCATTTCAGCCAATGCTGGCATCCAAAACATACGAATTAAATGAATATTTTATCTTAATGTTGAGTATTAATTATTCCCTGTACACAATTCTATAATTCAAACAAAACATCAAGATTCACATTGACAGTGAGTGTTTTAGAGTGGTCAGACTAAATTACTCACTTTCACTCAACAAAATATCAAAGATAAAGGTACACAAGACAGCAAGCAAATGTTATATTATGGAAACCACCTTCCGGAACGTTTAAGCACATTACAGACGTTCAGCTGTCTCGAAATATTTAAATAAGGGTTTGCTATTTCCAAATAGGTTACAAAATAAAACTAAGCTGAAAAATACAAACCGTGATCTTTATCATAATCAACCACACATTTAAAGCTGAATAGATTAAGTAATATGCGCTAAAGTGTACAATAAAAGCTATAACCATTTTCAACGATGCTTTGCGTCAATTACCAAAGTTCTATGATGCAGATGAAGGAAATAAAAACTAGGTCGAGCTTTTTATCATACAACCATAGTTAATTCGGAAACAATACACTTGTTCAGCTTTTGTGCTCGGGCAGAATTGAGGTTTTGAGCTTTTCTGATGGTGATTTGTGGATTTAGAGCATGAAAAGTGCACTTCCACTTCCTACCAGCTGTGGCCTGAACACTTGAAAATTGGTGCTTAGTTTTATTAGTGTTGCAAAATTTGTAGACACAAAGACGAATCACATTTGGTGTTATCGGGTAGATCACTGCTGCCAATCTTCCTATCCATGTGCACAACTCTTGTTGTTGCTCCTCAGTTAGAGTCGCCTTACGACCTAATTTACACTTCTCCTGTTTCGTTTCTTCCAGGTACCTTCTCAATGTTCTTCGAGGAATTTTGTATTCTATAGCTGCTTTTCTAACAGAGATTTCACCTCGAAGAATGGCAGCTATGGCTTTCCGGGGGCTCTCCCCTTCCCAGATGCCTCTCCTGCCCCTTTTTTATGGTTACTGGCACCATCTGAAACAAAACATAACAACAGTCATTAGAAATCTAAACTAATGTTATTCCATTTCGTGTCACACACATAAAAGGATCCCCACTGTGCTGCTGTAAGGGGGGATTCTCTACGGTGGTTGCCACACACAGAACTTTAATCTGCTGCAACATTCATGGTTTCCATAATATCGTATACATTTTCAATAACAACGTGCATGGCTCCCAATATGGCCATTTTGTACACTTCCACTTTTACTTCATTCTACCATTACTCCTCTCAGAACTGACAGGATGACTACATTACAATAACAGGAAGTTAAAATAGAGTAACAGAGCTATACAATACAGTATTGACATTCATTATAACTTTGAACACCTATATAATATGATGGTTCTCTTACCTCTGTAATTTAACACCAGCAGAATTTTACACGTGAAGAAACAAATTGCAGCCAATTGTATCTGCATCCAAACACTCGGGCGACAAACACTCCTGAAGATGGCGTCTGTGAATGTACGAGACTAGTCTGTGGCGGTCTCATGCGGATGCGACTGTTACCAACAAAATGGCGTCTAATAGGCCATATTCGGCACAGGTACCTTATATGTTATCATGGCCACTACATAAAATTATTGGTTATTTGAGAATTAACTTCGTAGTTTTGAAGCTTCAAAGAGGCATTCTCACAAGAGTTATAGCAGTGTGAGAATGTTTACCTCCGAAAGACGGGGCCTTTAGCTCAATGTAACATTTTTCTTCCGTTTGATGTTGTATATTCATAAATGTGATGTTTAATGTTTTAAATTATTTAATTTACCTAATGATACAGTATTTTAATGAACTAGTGACAAATGTTAAATCTTAAAACATAATGTTGGCAAGGCATATATATATATACACCTATATATATACTTTATCGATATTATGATACATATAAATAGTATATACATATACAGTACATTTCAAATTAAACATCACGAATTTAATTACAAAACATAATAATTAAAGAAAAGAATTTGTCAACAAATGTACCCTGTAAGTGCTTACCTTGCAGGGTTCCACTATAATATAGCCTATAAGGTAGAGTCATAGTAAAATTTGGCAAGGTAAGAATGTTACCTTTCAGGGTAGTAAATGAAGGGTACATACATAGTATAGTACACTCCATTCATCCCGAGAGGTAGCATTCTTACATTTACTTATTACATTATGACCCTATCTTAAAAGCTGCGCCATGGTGTAACCTTGCATATTAGGCTTGCTAAGTTATTAACTATCTTAAATACTTTGTCGATTGAAAGAGAACAAGATGCCATTGTTAATTAGTGTGTTTAACAAAAGAAGTTAGCTTAGAGGAAGTGAACCTGCATTAGAGTGAATAAATCACTTGTAGGAATCCACTACCTCAAGCGTCCCTTGTCAGGCATTCGAACCCAAGACCTTCCCCACCATCAGCTGATAACTTGTCCATTGCGATTCTAACTATGTAAGATAATACTATCACACTTTAAGAAAGTTAGAAAAAAGTTTCACAGAACAATATTTAAATACAACTACAAACTGAATTAATAATGGATTTACATTATTACTCTTCTTCTAGTATTATTCATAGTAAATATCTTAAGTTGAGCTATTTTTAATTTTCTTTTAGAGAGTGGAGAGAAAGTTGTTAGCTTATTTGAATATTTATGAAGATGAAAGTTTGAACGTCTGTTATTTAACGCTTCCTACTAAACCTCTAATCTTCTCGCAACAATAACAATAGCTTATCGTCGTAGTGCTATACTGGCATTCATTGCTCTGGTACTGGTGTTTGAGAATCGGGTTCGAATCCTAGTTTCCCACTTTAGTGACTTTCTACAAGTGGAGAGCTTTGAAACATTTCCTCTGTCATCTTAGAATTGTCCTTTTGATAAAATTATATACAATATCTTGAATATCTATTTGTACTCCTTTAGACTTGGTGTGGTGGAAGGGGACGCGAGAAAAGCCCAGTGTTTTTATAGTTTTTATGGCAAAACTTTTTTTTCGTCAAAATAAATAAAACATTGCTCAAGTACAAATATAGTTTAATTTTCTTCACATGTTGATATCAACAATTCCTGAATATCTGTCATGAGCATAATAACATTATCTAACAAATTTATTAAATGAAGATAAAATTTGTCATTAAATTCCAGAACACCCATGACAGATATTCAAAAAAATTTGAGGTCATCACATAAAGAAAGTTAAATTCTATTTTGGTACTGGAGCAATATTTTATTTATTTTGGCCAAAAAAGTTTTGCCATAAAAAAAATGCAAAACCACGGGTTTTTTTACCCCTCTATTCAATAACACCTTAAATACTCGTATGGCTGGCCGAATAGTCGAATGCAAGGGTCGGCAACTTGTCATTCGTGATCAGCCGATCATTCTTACGGACATTTTCAATCGATCACATCATCACCGCTAGAAGTCGATATTTTAGTCCTCTAAATTCACCAAATAATGTATAAATAACTTTTAAAAAAAATGGAGTGTGACCAAAATAACCTTGCTCGGCCATAATCGCTCATTCTATAAGAAAATCAAATAGTTGAACATGAAAATGTAAATTTTATTTATTCTATACATTTTCTTCTAGAAAGTTTGAGACACGAGCATTTGAGTAGATATTTAGATTAAGGAGGGGGGGTGCTAGTGAGTGCGAGCTTAGTGCATTAATTTTGCAGTTTTTATAGCATAAACATTTTTTGGCCAAAATAAATCAAATATTTCTTTTATAGAAACATAGAGTTTAGTTTTATGCACTAATCTCACCAGTTGTTGAATATCTCTCATGAGCATAGCGGCATTTGGTGACAAACTTTTTTAAATGTAAAGAAAAAGTTGTCATTACATTCCAGGACACATCTGACAGACATTCAAGAACTGTTGAGATTAGCATGTGCAGAAAACTAAACTCTATGTTTCTACAGAAGAAATATTTAATTTATTTTGGCCAAAGAATGTTTATGATATAAAATCTTCAAAAATACTGCCCTACACTCACACTCACTAGCACGCCACCTTAAGGATTATATTTAAGATGTATGGACAAAATTATATGTAAATATAGTATGAAGAAACGATGGGGATTGCTGGAACTTTGATAAGCTTATGAGTCTATCGTGGCCCAAAAAATGTTGCCGCCTCCTGGTCTAAGGAATTTGACTTAAATCACGTAAGGTGCCCATTTATTGGGGAGTGGGTATTCGATTACCAACCAGAGTAGCGAGTGGTGGATTTTCACACGTGATCTATCACCAAGCTTGTCCCACGCTATACTAATTTGGGTGTATTTCCCTAAATTGTTAAAAATATTATGGCCCGGTGTGAGCACGTGATGGAAAAAATGTCAGTCTCACTCTATTCTAGGTTTTCAATGAAGGGAAGGTTGGCGTTCGTATCCAGGCCATATAGATTGAGGTAATATTATATTAATAGTTTCCCACATATTTTCTACGCAAATGCACATATTTGCATATGCTATAAATTCTACGATTCTCTTCACCCCTCTCCTCTTAATCTAAGTTGCAAATGGCTAAGGCCAAAACTTGTTTGTTTTTCAGAAAACATTGTGATTATTTCGCGCGGTTAAAGATACTTTGAAGCGTAGCGCTAAAATGCGAGATGTAAAAATCCCAACTTTTTTTTAGAAAATCAAGATGCACTAATTTAGGGTATAAGGTTATATACCTATTAATATATCAACGTCAAGCTAATCTTAACCGGTATTAGATCCCTATGAAAAGTAATTCACAGGAGAAAAAATAAAAAAGTCAACGCGGAAGCTGTTAACAGTTCCACTGGTGTGTTTTTCGGCGGTGAGGCAGATGCAGATAGACTGGCAAGTAATTTCGCGCGAGATGCTGTCAGACAATACTATCACAAACGTTAACAGCTCTGCGAGTAGGTTGCTGATGACTTACGCAAGTTGTTCCGCGAGATCAACGCTTCCCTGTATAAACACACTCCTCGCCACTTCCACAAGCTCTCACGGAATATCCAAACCATTTAGATATTTTCTGCTAAACGTGCGTGAGTTAATTCTCTCTCTCTCGATGATGTCCGCCTTCAAAAAGGGAAGTGATAGTGAAATAAAATTGCTAATTGCTCTTTATGAGGAAATGAAGTTTTGTGCGAGGTTTACAATAAAGAGACCGGTTTAAAATAATAACCAAGAGGCCTTACAACTTACAAGCCATAGCAAACAAGTTGTCCACCAACCCAGTGAAAATATCTAGAAAGCTGCACAATATACGCAGTCAATCTGATGAACACTCAAAGAAAAATAAGTTGAAAAAAAGAGGTACTAGATCCACTCCTCGACCCAGCATTGCCTTTCCTACCGTTTATTTCTACTAATAGAATAGATTGGTTTAGGAATAATAATTCAGCAGCATATTCGAGACGTCTGACGGGAGGCATTATTCAAAAATGACTGAAACAAACCTTGCACGAGCAATATTCTCCTCTCAAGTGTAACACAGCTCTGGGAGAACACTCGCAAGTCACTCGCCAACAAACTTCCCCGACAGATCTCGCGGCAATTTATTGCTGCTAGTGTAAACAGATCTGGACAGCACTCACGCGAGAAATGTCGCAAGTCACTTGCCAGTGTAACTCTAGCGTTATGTATCTAGGTGTTACAACAGGTAACAGTTGTAGATAAAAGGATATTTTTTTAACAGGAGTTGGTCAAGTTACAAAAGGGGATTGTACTCTGGACTTACGTTGGTAGTAACACAAACCAGGCTGTATTCAAAACCTGCTGTAAGCTCTGGACTAAGGATGTGCCTCATATGGTAACACTGCAACATGGAAGCTCAAGGCAGCAATTTAGTTGTTGGTAATATTGCTCAGTTGTTTCAATGTGTAATTTATTAATTACAGAGACACCGATTACAACAAAACTATTTCCTTCATTGCCGGACGTCCCTTTACTGTGTGATATTTTCACAACTTTTTTTTAAAGTTCATGCCTGTCATTAGAGTTTTAGCAATCACGAGTTCAGATACCCGTAAGGAAAATCGGTAATGTTTTAAACATATTTTTTTCTGTTGTAAAATCATACGAGCTTTCTTGAATAGTAGCCTTTTGTTCTGAAATAAACCTTTCTTAGCGTTTTCACTGTTTCAGCAACCATAATAATGTATTTATTGAAGCGTATGGAGGTCTTACAGTTAAATAATTAAATTTTCAATAGCTATGTTAGTATCTTTCATATAGCTATGAGAATATTATAGAAGGTCCTCAAAATTATTCATTTTATACGAAAAGTTTGTCCATCCAGTGAGTTAAAGTGTTTGTTACTCAAGTCTGCTTAGACACCCTTAGTTCAAATACACGCATGTAAAAAGGCAATCAGTAGGATAACCAAAAATCAAAATAATTTAAATAGTATTTTATATTTTTTACCTGCAGCTTGGTCGGCAATAGTTGATTATGTTTTTAAAAACAGGGAATTTTCTAAAAACATTCATTTTGAAATTCGTTCCAGGTGTTGGTTTTTGAAAGAGGTTGAGATTAATTTGGAGATATATTTATTCTGAAAAGCTTGTTGTTAGGCTATTTCCAATAATTGATAATATGTTTTACATCATCATGTAACCCTAGCAATTAAGTTACCTTTATTTCTATATTGTTGATACTCATAATCTATTTGCAAATTTAAAAAAAAACAATCTTATAATTTGTTAGTTATAAGCTTACTAAAATAAACTAAACTTACCGTACTAAAATAAATTAAACTTATCGTACACTCAGTGGGTTGGGCCCTTTATTAAAAAATTATTTTATTAAGTTTATTTTACTGGATATCTACATTAAATTTATTGAAATATAAATCAATTATGAATAAATACATTTATATTTAAGTCAACAATTGCCTCAATTTAAATTTTAAAATTTTATTTTGACTATCTGTTGCTTCGTTTAAGGTCCCATATAGGTAAATGTTGGTATATTTTAGAATAACTATTATAGTAGTTTGAATAGTTCGAAAAGGTTTTTGTCGATATTGAAAACGAGCTGTTTGACCCGTTCTTTGCACAAGTAAGCCGCATAAAATCCATATCAAATTAGGACGTTCAACATACGGCAGCCAACCTTTTGAAAGTTCCTCATTGTAAAATCTTGAAATAACAATGGAAATATCAATGCAATTATTGCAATAAATAAATCAAACTAAATCAAATATTCGAATATATTTTTCTAGCTAAGACGCAAATCGAGTGCACAAACGAACGCAGTATTTGCCTAACAACGATAATAAGACAACTAAAACGAAATAAGACACATTGTTACATAAACATGTTATAAAGAACATAACAGTTTACCGAAGAGCTTTAATGAAATAATAGACTAATATAGAGATATAAACTAACATCACTGTTTCCCAAAGAACATCATGGTTCACTGAGCTATGTCACCAGAAGTGGTTTATTTTAACTATCATGTCACTCATATATAACTATGAGCTAGATTAGTTTTAGATATTTATCTACGTAATCGCTACACTTTGGATCCCCTTTCAGATAGTATTTAATTTAAAAAATACATTTTCAGGTTTTTTTTATCTGCTTATGTAAAATTAAAACTATTAACCTTACCGAACAAATTTTATTTTTCGATTAGTGTAGCAATTTAGAGGCCCCCCTTCGCCCCCCTCAGACCCCCACCCTTTATCAGACCCATATTGTTAAATTCAAACTTTCTAGTTTTTATACTATCTTGGGTAATCTTTTACTAATTTGCCAAATTTAAAATTTCTTCCACGATGAAAGGTAGATTTTCTAATCGCTTTGGAGACATCTCAAGATACTCTCCCCATCTCTACTCCACCCC
>CABFWB010001180.1:95910-108527 GCA_902151455.1 Timema bartmani
TTGTATCAGTTTCGAGATCTTGCCATCTCAGTTTTCAATTTAGAAATGTCATTTATTCAGACATAATTCGGTTATTCCGTAAGGTATATTTACTTACAGGCAAAATTTCGATTTTATTCCACATCGTTAAGTATTTTCTATTATTTTAGTAAACTATGAACCCCCTCCCCTATTTTTTGAAACCAATTTAAAAATCATAACAAATTTTCAGTTTTTGTTGTTGTTTTATCGCTTGGGGAAGTATTCCTTAACTGCTTGAAAGTATTTAAATTTTCTAACACACTTATAAACTTTGTTTGTATTAGTTTTTCAAATTATTAGCTAAACTTAAACACAAACCTTGATTTTAAAATTAAAATATGTATAAATATATATTTGTTATCTGTGAAATTTTCCTTTTCCATCATAACAAAAGATGGTATTTTCTAGGTTTTGAAATTTCTGTTCTTTCTCCATTTAACCACGATCCCCCCTCAACCCACCAATTTTTAGTTTGATTTTTACTCTTTACCTTTTCACTATATTTCAATTTTTTATCATATCAATAAGGGGTTGCTAAATTTTGTTTTGAAATTTTCCAGCCCTGATCATTTCCTGTAAACCCATTTTAAATTTTAAATGTTCAAACGCCTCTGGTTATTTGTTTTATCCTTTTATATTTAATAACAAATTTTAGTGAGCTTCTATGTTGAGGAGTTTTATTTTTTTGGAAACTTTGAGAGGAATACCTTTCGATTTTCTGGAATTTTATTTTGAAATCTAAGAATGTTCTAACCTTCATTGTAGTTTGGGATGGTCTTTACGCATGTCGGACGAATATCAATCTTCTATAAGTCTGATAAGTGGTTTATTTTTTTTAGTTTATAAAATTTCAACACTTCATTTCACCATCTTCCAAGAAAGAATATTTAGCAATAATTTTTATATTTGGAGTGATACCTCTAAATTCCTGTCAAATTTAATTTTCTACATTATCTAAAAGGGTTTTTCCACTTATATACCATTCCCTTCACCCCTTCTCACTATCCTTAGAAAGTCCATTTTTAAATTTAAAATGTTCAGACTTTATTGTTTATTTGGAATAGTCAATAAACCCACTTTTGCCAAATTTCAGTTTTCTCCCACATAGACAAGTACTTATTTGTTTCTATTAGTTTTGGAAATTTTGTACCCCACCCCTACCCCTGGAGCATTTCTCTAATTTCCTCTTAGAAACATATGTGCTCATTTAGTCCTCCGGAAGGAGAAATGTTTTTTAAAACTATAGCTCCCCCCCAACCCCCAATTCTTGTATCTCCATTTTGAAATTTCCCGTTTGTATACTCTTTTGTTATATGGCTTAATCCACCTACCTTCTTACCAAATCTAAATTTTCCAGCTCATATGGAAGTGGGTTTTCATTTCCTTACAGATCTACTTTCAGCTTTATATATATATATAAAAGTATATATATATATATATAAGTATAAATATTAATAGAATTGTTGCGTGCAGTAAGGAACTAAGTCTATATATACATTTGTTTTTATGCCAACCTATGTGTCCAGTGTCAATACACTGATTGCTGATGAAAGGAGACAAGTAAAACTTTGTCTTGTGGTCACTATGTTGATTGAGTTCTGTATGAATTGTACAAAAGAGCAGTAAGTTATTGACTTAGTTCCTTTAACCACCACTTGATGATGAAAATAAAAATAAAAATAAAGTAAAGGATTGAAATAAAATACATTTTCACTTAACAGATTATTAATATATGTATACACCCGCTTCGGTGGCCGCATGGTATAAGTTGCTACTCTCGCAATAAATTAGACTGTCGTAGATGGGGAGAACTGCGTTCGATCGCAGTCGAGTACACGAGAGTGGTTTTCAAGTTTTATATATACATATATATAAGTAAATTTTGTTAGATTTTCCTGTATATTTAAATACTATCTGAGTTGGTGTATACAGGAACTAAGTTAAACAAATGATTAAAATTTGTTTTTTTTAAAAACAAAGAACCAAGAAATAAACTGACTCCCACGCTAGATAAATCACTAAGCAGTCAGACCTATACAAATTATGAAGCAATCAAAACAAATGATACTTGCTTCGGTAGCCCCATGGTCTAAGGCGTCACTCTCGTTTTAGACTAGATGATGATAAACGAATATCGGGGCTCGATCCCACTCGGGTATACTGAGGATGGTTTTTCCAAAATGATTTTCCACTTTTCCTACAAGCAAATGCGGCCACACTTTCTCTAAATTTAACCATCCTCAACCCTAACTCATTAGCGTAACTAGTGCATATGCAAAACAAGTACACTTACACTGGAACGAATGGCAGCGAATACGAGCGAACGAGCATTCGGCGAACATTCGCTACCATTCGCCCTAGTTTCATTCGGAGATGTTCGGAGATGTTCGGATCTGTTCGAATGGCGTCTACACCGGAGAGGACAACTTAGATTCGGTGATGTTCACAAAAGATCCACCCATTCGCAGCTACCCCGGGAGTGTGAATACCCGTGTACTATGGAAGGTAGTGATTATGAAGACCTTTTAGCAGTATCTTGTTTGGCGAGCGCACTTGTAGTTATGGGTAAATTTGCGCAGAAAAGGAGGAAAAGGAGGAAAATTTGTGTGTCGGGATTTTAACGGAAATGTCAGCAATCCCTACAACAATCGCTATAGCAATTACTAGTAATTAAAACAAAGCCAATCACTAAAGAATAAATATCGTAGAACAGTTAGCTAGCGTTCGCAAAGTCCAAATGGCATGACTGTTTTATACAGGAACGAACAGTGAATAAGGGAGAGCACGAATTTCCTTTAATGATTCTCTCAAAGACCGACAGCGAGCGGATCATCAGCGATGTGAACAGAACATGAGCGAACACTAGAGAATGGTGTTTGCTACAATTCGCTGACTGTTTACACCAAAGAGAATTCTCCATTCGCTAATGTTCGCTAGCACGTGTTCGCTAATGTTCGCTCCGGAGTGAAATGTATTTTAACATAAATAATTATGTAGTATGACTTTATGCTAAAAAAAAAATTAAGCATGACTGTATTTTTTCTTGGTTTCTTTCCACCCGCATTGATTCAATTGATACCCAATGTTCTAATATATATTTATATTTATTATCACTCGGTATCAGACACGTCAGCAAAAGCTACTAACAGGTCTCAAACTGTTCAGTACGATTAATATAGTGCTCGTAACCACTCAAACCCCTATAAGAATTTAGTCAACTTAATGTTTCAATGCAATATTATTCAGATCTCAAGTATTTCCACGTAATAATCTTGGGGTTGATGAGGCCAAATAATGGTTGGTGTTTTATGCACCTGGGGGTAGGCAAATCATCAATCTTCATCACAAGAAAAGTGGAGTATGGTGTAAATTATGACTACTAACAGCCTCTGTCAACATAGTGTGTGTCAGGGGAGGGAGAGATTCCTATGTTGGTTTGACCATGGTGATTCTCAGGTTAGTTGCTTGAGAATAAGTATCTTGCGTGGATGATACAGTCGTTTCTGTTAGGGTCACTACAAGACTGGTGATCTTATGAGCTGTGTTTCCATACCCCAGAAGTAGTGCTGCAATTTCAGTTATTGCCGATGCCAAAACTATTTTATTGTGAGACATTCATACACAAAACTCTAATTTAATTTCATTACTTACTACCTTAGTAATCGCCGGATGCCACTGGATTAACCGACTAGGTTTTTTTTAAAGAGTCGGAGATAATTCTGTCTCAAGGGGTTGGTCTCAGATGGGGAGTGGACAGAGGATTGTCTCCAAAATATCTCCTAAAAAAATCCTACCAACCCCTAGTGAGCTAAAGTATTTAAGAGAGTGTTTAAGAGAAAGAGAGTGTTTAAGAGAATGTGTGAGGGAGAATCCGAGAAAAAGAGAGATTGTGTGAGAGAGTGTGTAATATACAGTGTGTGTGTGTGTGTGTGTTTGTGTGTGAGAGAGAAAGAGTGTGTTTGAGAGAAAGAGTTTGTTTAAAAGAGTGTGTGAGAGATTGTGTATGAGAAAGTTGTGTGAAAGAAAGATTTTATGTGAGGAAGAGAGTGTGTGAAAGAAGATAGATGGGGCACACAAAACATTACTTTGAATTACTATCCACCCAAAATTAAGTATTAACATGGAAACATAGCTGAACTTATTTTTATTGTAAAACTATTTTTAAAAATTAACATCAAAACCCATATTTAGACAGTTAAAATGGCTATCTAAATATATAGTTTTATCGATTTTTAATTTATGATACATATTTATCCATCATTATATGGTTTTAAATTTATAATTCATGCTCGAAAAAAATAGTTAAAAAATATTTTCGTGAAATTTACTAGTTAAACTTTTACTCAACAATATCAACTATGGTTATTATAGTCAACATTGTTGATTTAGAGGTGAATACACGATAACAACATTTCAATAGCTAAAATATGTTTCCCTACCATCCTATATGAAATTAATTCATCAATCAAGGAATTTTTGTAAAGAATGTGTTAAGATCAGCTACTATAGCGGCAATTGTGTTATTAAAAGTATATAGATATTAAAAAATAAACAAGAAGGAAAAGCCGCAATTCAAACTAAACTATTATATTTGTAACCTACCCATCATTGGTTTGTTTAGTATTTATACATTTTTGCAGTAATTTTTCTATTTGTTGCATTATACCATGTAAATAGGAGATGAGTTATTATTTTCAGCAAAAGATAAATATTTTATGTATAGATATACAGTACAAACCATGCATGAATCAGGGTTTCCATGTTGATGTAGCCTAGATATAGAATTAATTTTTTCTAAAATCCTGGACCTCGAATCTTTAAAATGAGTGGTCGTTTGTCAAAATACGTTGAACCATTTTTTCGTAATTTATATTACTGGAAACGGACTTATAAAATTATATATTATAAGATATCAGCACACGACTCACAAACAAAAATAATCTTTTGGCAGACAAAACATTCAACTCTCTATTATTCTCTCTGTTAATTCTTCACTCAGAAAGGGTAAAATTCAATAATTTTGACTTTGATACATTTTTCGGCTGTGTAAAGAATCTCGTCTACTTTCAAGGAATGTAAAACTCAGAATAAGCAAAACAATCATTTTACGGATTTGTTCTATATTTATGTAAACTGTGGTCTCTTTACTTACACGATAAAAAAAAATGTGTTCGAAAACAAGGTGCTTAGGAAGATATTTGGTCCAAAAAGGGATGAGGCTACTGGGAAGTGCAGGAAGTTACATAATGACGAGTTAGATACCCTGTACTAACAGGACAGTGGTGGATAATTATGTCTCGCAGATTACGCTGGGCAGGACAGCCAGCGCGAATGTGAGAATATAGAATCGTATTCAGGATATTGAATGTCAAACCAATAGAAATAGACTATTTGGAAGATCTTGAGGAAGATGGGAGGAAATTAGAATTGACATAAAATAGATAGGGTGTAATGAGGTGGACTGGATAGAGCTACCTCAAGATAGGGATAGGGTTTAATGAGGGGGCTGGATATAACTATCTCCAGATGGGGATAGGATGTAATGAGGTGGACTGAATAGAACTGGCTCAAGATAGGGATAGGGTGAAATGAGGAAGACTGGATAGAACTGGCTCAAGATAGGGATAGATTGAAATGAGGGGGACTGGATAAAACTGGCTCAAGATAGGGATAGGTAGCGTACATTTGTAAGTGTGGCAATGAACTTTCAACTTGCAAGTTCTTAATGCCATATGAGTAATTAATTAAAGTAAAGGATCGAACTCAGGTGCTTTATCTCATTAGAAAGATACGTTATATACTAGTGGCAGACGTAGACTGACGTTGTCAGTTAGTTTAGGAAATGATTATTAAATAACTATATAAATATAAGCTAGAACCTGGCAAAGGCATATGTCTGGTATTATCTGATTTACCATTCACAGAAAGTTCGTGGTTTGAATTCTAGCACGGTCTACTAAGGTCGATATTCCTTTATGGCTTTTTCCTCGCCTGTCACGCAAATATGACCTAAATTTACATTAAGTGCTTCCTTCCTCATTCATAACCCATTAGTGTAATTATGTGAACATACAGAACAATCTGCAAGACATGGAATACAAGAAAATATCTTGAACTCTGAATAAAGCTATTTTCTATAAGACTTCCTTAGGAATAAAAGATAATTAGAGTTTGGCGCGGGGATGGCTGGATTTTTACGAAATAAAATAAATATTTCTATTCGAAATCAACGATTAAAAACATTAAAAAGAATGAGAAAACTCCATTTTGAGAGACGTATTGTGAAAAATTTCTTAATGAGGCTTTAAAATCCACTGGGAAATTATAAATATATATAATAAATTTATTTATATATATATTTTATTATTTAGTTATTTATTTGAAGTATTTAACAGGCACTTGCTTAACCGTCTGATTATATCTTATATCGGCAACAAGAGAATGTATAAAAAGGAGAGATAAAGAGCCTACCAATTTTGCTGGGAAAGGTATCTTCACATAATTACCAGGATTCTTTTAAATTCCACAATAAACATGGGACCGACGGCTTTACTTCCCTTCCGAAGGAAGTTGTGCTACGGATTTTTATTGCTAAAGAAATCCGTGAACCCAGCTGGATTTGAGCCCACGAACATCATATATATATATATATATATAGAGAGAGAGAGAGAGAAGTATATATGTGTATATATATTTATGATGTATTATAAGAAACTTAGTATAATACTCACCCCTAATATTGAGCTTGTTTAGTACTTTTTATCGCTTTTTATGGTTAAAGTTGAATTAAAAAAACAATTATGCTCTTCGTTTGGAATATGGAACTGCCTACAAGATACCGCTAAGGGGTGAAGGTTCCCCGCTCCAGCCCAAACGAACTGTACGAAAGAAATTTCGCGTCTGCGGATTGAGTTTAAAATATAGCTTCGGTTCCGTTAGCCCTCTTAAAACTTTACTCATATGTTTTCAACTTTGTGTTCCAGTGTTGAGCGGGAGTTTGGGACACTCTTTTCATTATTACTATTACTATTCTTAACAGTCGTGAATCATAGTAGGGTGGCCACACATTTAGTGCACGATACCCCAACCCGTCCCTACCCTCATACCCCCATTTCAAACCCCATCCAACACCTCCATAAACATCCGCGCGACGAGAAAGTTTTGGCGACCAGAAATCTTAATTTAAATCCGCATTTTTTTCCCCATTCATTATTTATTTTTCGAGGGAAAAAACTTTTTTTATTACTATTATTTGTAAGAGGGGTGGAAAGTAATCTTCTATAGTAAGTATGAGAAGGCAAAAATGAATCTCAACATATTTTACGAGTGTGTAATGTGTTGTAAGAGTTATTAAATTTTTTCTCCTTATATTCATTATTTTGGTCTGTTATAGCTATGCGCATTGCCTATGTTATTAAATATATAAATTTGAACTTAATAAAAATGAGATTCTTTTAGATTATCTACCTTATTACATAAACACAACTAATATGCTACAATAGTAATTATGGCTTTCATTAAAATATCTAAAATAATAAGACAAGATGAGAATTGCGAAATTTTGAGAGAAAACATCCGAATCCCATATCCGAATGTTCTAAAATGTTTTTCTATTAATTAGTTCTACCTTTTCTTCCAAGAAAATGAAGGTACACTTTCTCAAAGGTCATTATTCCTCATTAAAGTAAGTATGTGGATCTCCTCGACAGATAGTAATTAAGACGCGGTGCAAAAAGAGAATAAAATGTAATTTACCTAAAGTGAGAGAAATATTTTTCACTAATATCTGTTCAGATTATCAAAAAGGTCTAAATGTAATTAATAAATACTGTTCACTTATACACATTCTATCCTTTAAAAGTAAGTATATATAAGATGATTCCTTGTTCCGAACGTGTATTTAAAATATGTTTTGGGTTATTGTGGTTTAATAATAAACCAAATGTAGTGATAATCTCAAAACGAGCTGTTTTCACTTAATTTTATTAAAATTTTCATACTTGTTCGTGTATTAAGAGCTTAATTGCTGTACACAATACTATCTCAAGTCTGTAGTCGCACATATTAATTAATAACTCATATTGAATTGTAGAGCCAGAGCTCTTAATATAAATGACTTAGGTTTACGCTTCAACAAATGAGACTCAATTTTTTATAACCTTTAATTCAAAACAATCTATTTAGAACAGATTTGAGAAACTGGAAACGCACTTTACTATTAAATAATACTTTCAATAAAATCTCTTTGAAATATATGTTGTAATATCAGCCGTTAAAATATTAAGATTTTATTGATAATATAGAAACTCATTCTTGATAGTTTAGTTCTTTTAAAAAAAAGAATTTTGTGTTATCATTCACTTCTAGGTACTTTACAAACAATAGTACTTTATAACTAATACCACTACTGCTACTCTTACTATACATCCGGAATATTCGTATTTAGTTCATTAGTAGGTTAGGGATGAGGAAGGTGCTAGGATAATTTGGAAAAATGTACCCACATTTAGGTAGGAAGAGAGTAGAAAACACTGTAAGAAAACCATCCAAAACCCGGCCTGGATTCTAATCCCGACCTCCGCGTCACCTTCAAATTGGACCAGACGAGTGAAGTTTAATCCACGTGGCCATAGATGCGTGTAAACAATAATGCTTAGTGAACTCTCCTTATTTAAAAAATAAATAAAACATTATTTTAAGACGAATTATAATTTTGGCAATCTGACGTTAAAGTGGCCCAAGGGAACAAAATTGGTGGTAATCTTGAGTGTTTACGGGCAGTGCTGCCCAGAGGAGGAGAGGAAAGGCATAGTTTTACCCGAACTTCCCTCTTACAGCGCGTCTTACCCGTTTCAGTGGTCGAATGGTCTAGGGCGTTATTCTCGTAATAGAGTGAACTGTAGATGACGGGTAGGTCCGGTTTCCAATTCTGGCTGGGTGTATTGAGGATGGTATTTCCTAAATGGTTTTACATTCTCTCTCCAAGCAAATGCGGATTAATTTTCTCTAAATTTAACCTTCCTGATCCTTAAAAAGTTATCGTAATTATCATATATGATTATGGCTTGAACCATTGATAAGACGTGGTGACAATAAACCCATCATGTCTAGCCACAAACACAGCACACGTGCTATAAAGGTGTTCTTTATCGACCTTTAGACAGTTATTTTTTCAAGGTGATTCACAGTGTAAAGGCAAGAATACAAATCTCATCTATCTAGGCTATTACGCCCCGGGTATAATAAACTAGTGTTTGAAGTCTCTAAAAAACTTTTAGATTTATAAATCTGCAAAAATATCACAAAAAAAATGGGGTGTGGCTGTGTCATGGACACGGCCGTGTGTTGTACGTGAATACGTTTAAACTTAAATGAACATCGTAGCTTATCCGAGTCAAAAGTTATACTAATTGCAAATCTCGATACGCAGCAAAATAACCTCAAAATGGTGGCGCTTCCCCCTCCACCTCGCGCGATGCGTCACTGTTCTCGCTTATCGTAATAAATTCTTTGATCCTTTAGCTATCCAGTGGTATAATTTTGGATGTAGAGGAAAGATTCGAAACTACAACACCAAACTGTATCCCCCGATTTTGTTATCATTAGGTTTTTTGGATTGCCCCCGTATGGTAGCAAATTTAAAGACGTATTCACGTCAAAATGTCGTAACTGTTGTTAGGGTCTACTACAAATACAGTGGTGTTTTTATTGTATTATGCCATTGACCGGGAGAGATATATTATCTAGTTATGTCGCCTGTGTGTGTATATTTTAAGCCACTCTGTTGGCACAGAACGTTGCTCAGGGTACACCATAGGAGGTTGTCTACACGTCATACTCACAATAAGATGATGCGATGATAGTGATTATGAAGGTGTGAAGCCAGGAGTAATCTTAAACCTAGCTTAAGCCTAAGTTACCTAATCCTGGTAACTGTTACGATAGTTCCCCTTTCAGTTAGAAAACCCATGGTACCAGCCGGGAATCTAACCCGGGAACCCCTAGGTTCATAGCCAGCTTCACTGACCACTATACCGCTGGGCCTGTGATTGGGATGGACCAGAAAGTTGACTTGCACAAACTGACGTATCGCTCCAAACAGGATCGGAAAATATTTCCTATTTTGGTTTATACCAACTTTTATACAAAATAATGCAGAGCTGGACTTAGTCGATACGATGCGAAATGTTGTGCACCAACATATACAAATAGAGATGATACGATACAATCTGGACAATTAGCAGGCGCCAACCTATGGGCGATTTTTCGCTTGTCTTTAATAACTCAATAAAATAAAATAAAAACTTTTTTTTTATCTGTAGTCTTTAAATATTATGTTAATGTTAGTAAAAGTAAATAAAGCATCTAGTTGCAAAGAAATGCAAAATTCTGAATATATTATTATAATACAATAGTTTCCCTGGTTGTTCCTTTTGGTTGCCTCCTACCTTAGATAGCGAAAAGAAATTTAGGGTGTTTGAAAACAACGTACTTAGGAAAATACTTGGCCCAAAAAGGGATGAAGATAATGGCGAGTTGAGGAGGTTACATAATGATGAGTTAAACACACTATACCCATCACCAGACATTGTTATGGTGATCAAATCTTGCAGGTCATGGCGGTCAAGACAGCCAGAGAGAATGGGAGAACCTAGAACCTTGTTCAGGGTAATGACTGGCAAACCCACTGGGAAGAGAACATTGGGAAGACTTGGACGCAGATAGTGATAGGGTGTAATAAGGGGGACTGGATAGAACTATCTCAAGATAGGGATAGGGTGTAATAAGGTGGACTGGATAGAACTATCTCAAGATAGGAGGGACAGAATGTAATGAGGTGGATTGGATATAACTAGATCAAGATAGGAAGGACAGAGTGTAATGAGGTGGATTGGATAGAACTATCTCAAGATAGGGATAGGGTGTAATGAGGTGGACTGGATATAACTAGATCAAGATAGGAAGGACAGAGTGTAATGAGGTGGACTGGATAGAACTATCTCAAGATAGGGATAGGGTGTAATGAGGTGGATTGGATAGAACTATCTCAAGATAGGGATAGGGTGTAATAAGGGGGACTGGATAGAACTATCTCAAGATAGGAGGGACAGAGTGTAATGAGGTGGACTGGATAGAGCTAGCTAAAGATAGGTGGCGTATTTTTGTAAATACGGCAGTGAGCGTACGACTTTTGTTAACGCCATATGGTGAGTAAGTAATTAAAGCACAGATATTGTTGTAACTATTTTCTGTGATAGGAGCTCCAAAGATCCCACTGTTCGAGTCTCCCTGCACCCTCTGGGTGACCCAACACACACGGAGATAGCTACATGAATGTGCAGTACTCAGTGAATGCTATATCTCCAGTATTCCTAGTCAAGATCAGGAGACCAGGCACACACACACACACACACACATAGCTGCCGAACACTTGAAGTAGTATCACGTAATAGCTATTTGCTATTTAAATTAGTAAAAATAACAAACATATCTTATTCATAATTTGATAGTGCCATTCCTAGTATTTGAAATCACGAGAAAACGGTTCAACCCATTTAAACAAACGAACCCTCATTTTAATGGACAATGATGTCAGTGATGTTGGTAAAAATTGTATTTACTAATGGAAACCTGATTTTCTTAGCAAGTGTATAGCTTTTCTGTTCACCTGTAAAATTATTATTTATTAACGTTACCATGGAAACCCTGGTTGGGGTATGATTGTAGGCCTATATCAGTAAATAAAATATTTATCTTTGTTTATTGGCATTGTGCAACAAATAAATAGAAAACTGGGAAATGGAGCGTTTTAAATTATTATTATTATTATTATTATTATTATTATTATTATTATTATTATTAATATTATTATTAGCTCCGCGTCTTACTACCCGTTCGGGTTGTACGTACTTACGCTAATGTGCAATGATAGGGTGATTTTGAGATAAAATGGAGAACCTAGAGTTTAAAGTGGAATCCGAACCACGGTGGAGGCCTGGCATTCCTCACATTCACAAGTTGTGATTAATACACGTCTTGTCGGAGGTGAAGGAAGGGTTCGGGAATCATATAAATCTGTGCCGGGACCGAGGTTTGAACCCCGGACCCCCAGTACAGAAGTCTGACATCTTACCCCTAGACCACCAGGTCACCCGATAAGCGTTTTAAAGTTATTATCGTGACATGAAGGGGAAATATATATGTTTTACTTAAAATTAAAGATCGAAGTTTGATAGCCTTTGAAGAGTAAACCTTTGATAGATAAAGTCGATTAAGGACTCATTCTGTATTTATTTTTCTAATAAAAAGTTTGGAATATATTTTAGTGCCATCACTGCAACGATCCACCACTAGTGAATGCCCTGACCTTTCCAGACCAAAATTTAATAATTGTTTCCAGTATTTTACACGCAAAGCTATAAATAAAGTGTTTGTTAATTTTTACTTTCTCTCTATCTTACAGGTAGAGAAAGTATTGTGATCGTCAAAAAAATCGAACTCGAGATTTTGATGAATTTTGACGTTTCATGACTTCCTGAATCCGAAAAAGTGGTTTTTGAATTTCCGTCTGTCTGTCTGTCTGTCTGTCTGTCTGT
>CABFWB010001180.1:110766-124497 GCA_902151455.1 Timema bartmani
AAATCGAAATTTTAATACGAAGTGTTGACCCTTGTGGAAGACATTAAACTGTTTGAAATGCTCTTAGGTGGACAAAGATGCGCCTCTTTTCTCATTGATTATATATCATTGTATATTATTTTATGCGTGTTCTTATGTGGAGTGGTGATGATACAATGTACATGATTCCGTTCAGAAATCTTACGAGTTTATAGAAAGAGAGAGAAAGTCTGTGCGGTGTGCCGTACCATTTATTTGTTTTATATTTAAGTCTGGATAAAAGTATTATTAAAGACAGTTACTATCGTTTGAATTTGAAGATAAAGTAGCCTAGTAGCTTACACTGTGCTATGTTCCTCTGATCCTCTACTTAGTATTTGAAAAACTATTACAAATGTATATGACAGTTCTAATAATTTTTAAAATTTCCCTGACTTCCCATGTCATAAAATTACCTAACCTTTCTGTTTTTACTTTCTCTCTCTCTTACAGGTAGATAAAGTATTGTGATCGTCAAAAAAAATCGAACTCGAGATTTTGATGAATCTCGACGTTTCATGATCCCCCGAATCCGAAAAAGTTGTTTTTGAATATCCATCTGTCTATCTAACTATCTGTTTGTATGTCTGTCTGTCCTCCGACTAGAGCCTAAACTATTTTACCGATTGGGCTAAAGCTTGGTATCTAGGGTTTTCATAGGGTTGCCCCGAAGGGTTTTTAGAATTGAATATCAAACCCTAAAACTATGGGTAGTTTACTGAAGGGCTAAAAGAGAAAAAGTATATTTTCTCAAAATCGGCTCTAACGATTTTGATTAAATTTAATTTCAAAACATTTATAAATATTCTAAACAAAATGGATACTCTCAATATTTCGGCAAAATGACTTTAAGGGTTCCGGTCTGATGCGAAAATACTCATATTTTATCATATCTCCGGAACTATTTGAGATATGAAATTACTTATCATTGCAAATATGTAGATCTATTTCTAATACAAATATTTATTCGAACCATATTTTAATAAAACCAATAACGTTCAAGCTATACGCAAATATATATATTTTTTTAACTTTTCGAACAATAAAGTTAAAAAATATTGCGATCATAAAAAAAAAACTGAAATGTTGATGGAGTTTGACGTCTCATGACCCCCCCTAACCCTAAAAAGCTATGTTTGCAATGCCGTCTGTCTGTGTGTCTTTTAAACCCCAAAATTAAGAGTATATTAATATAAAGCGTAAAGAGAAACAATCTAATTTCTCAAAATCGGCTCTAACGATGTTGATTAAAACTCGTATCTAGGCGTTAATTAAGATTATAAATAAACTGGCTATTTTCATTTTCCCATGAAAATGACTTTTAGGCTACTTTACAGAGGCAGCAATTTCCGTATCTCCGCAACTATTTGAGATACTAATTAACTTATCATTGCAAAATTGTAGTACTATTAAAAATAAAAAACATGTATATGAAATATATTTTTATAAAACCAACAGTTTCTGAGATAATGGCAAATATATTAATAGAATTTTGTGAACTTTAGTTTAACTTAACTTTTAACGCAATAATTTTCTACTAATGCCATAGGGTAGGAATTGAGTAAGTCTCTCAAAAAGTGATGTTTTCTTTCTTTAAACCTCTTAGGAGAAATGTTTATACAACAATGATCTATATCATTTTAGATTCAATAGTCAATATTTACCTATTTTTTGGTCAAAATTTATAAATGAGGAATTTAATAACAATGCAATAACCATAAGATGTGCAACCCCTAATAAAATGTCAAGAATTTTAAACCTGAAGTGGACATTTTAATACGAAGTGCTGACCTTTGGGGACCTAATATCAATATTTTTACTTTCTCGCTACTCCACAGGTAGAGCAAGTATTGTGATTGTCAAAAAAATTGAACTCAAGATTTTGATGGATGTCAACGTCTCATGACCCCCCGAACCCCAAAAAAGTGGTTTTCTTCACATTGCCGTCTGTCTGTCTGTCTGTACCTCTGACTAGAGCCTAAACTATTTTACAAATTGGACTAAAACTTGGTATATAGCGTTTTCATAGGTTTATCCCAAGAAATTTTTGGAATTGGATATCCAACCCTAAAACTAAGGGTAGTTTCTTTAAGGGCGGAAAGAGAAAAAATCGATTTTATCAACATCGGTTTTAACGAATTTGATTAGATTTAATTTCTAATCAAAATCGGCTTTAACGATTTAGATTAGATTTAATTTCTAAGCTTTGTTCAATATTACAAACCAAATGGCTACTCTCAACTTTTCGTCAAAATGACTTTAAGGGTTCCAGTCTGATGCGTTAATTCTAATTTTTAATTTAATCCCCATATGTCTTTGAGATATGAAATTACTTATCATTGCATACATGTGAATCTATTTATAATAAACATATTTACTTGAAATATATTTTTATAAAACCAAAAGTTTTCAAGCTATACAAAAATATATATTTCTTTTAACTAGGCCTATACCAACACTTTAAGGTAAAGTATTACGACCGTCAAAAAAATCTAGCCAGAGATGTTGATGGATGTCGACGTTTCATGATCCCCCGAACTCTAAAAAGTGGTGTTTGTAAAGCCGTCTGTCTGTGTGTCTATCTAACCCTAAAATTAATAGCAGTTTACTAAAGGTTGAAAAGAGAAAAATTCCAATTTTCTCAAAATCGGTTATAGCGATTCTATCTCTTTCATTTTAGACTCAATAGTCAATAATTACCTATTTTATTGGTCAAAATTTATTAAAGAGAAATGTATAGTAATGCGATAACTATAAGATGTGCATCCCCTAGTAAAAGGACGAAAATTTTAACCGGAAATCAAAATTTTAATACGAAATGTTGACCCTCAGGGACCCAACATCGATATTTTTATTTGTTAAAATATACAAATGCAGACGTTAATTCTTCAAAAATAAAATTATAAAATTTAAAACCATGAATAAAATATGTTTTACGTATGTCTAGCGTAATTTGTTCTCGGGTTTGCTAGTATATATTTTATTACGAATATTGAGTAAATATCTCCATTTCTAAACAATAGAGTGAGAAAGTTCGTGCGGAGTTCCGTACCATTTATTTCCTTCTTGTACAGATATTTATCAACAATTGATCATTTATCTTCCAGCAACATTTCTTGCAAGGTTGGTATATTTATTGATTTTCATTGCTATATAATTTTTAACCACTGCACCTTGCTATCCGTTCTTGGTTTAAGCATATGGAATATAAATATATATCAGTGCCGTGGCCTATCGTGTTGCCAGCGCAAGCTGTACTTTTTTGTAATTGTATCTGTGAATTATTCTCATCACTCAGTGGAACACTCGTTGACAATTTACCAGAGAAAACAGATTCCCATGAGAGGTGTATAGGTCAGAGCCTAGGTATGATTAGTCAAATGGGTATAGAGTGGGGGAGAACAATTATAACAGGTACACTGGAAGGTGGTATAACCTTGATTGATTATACTATAGTCCTATCTTATAAGCCATACAATAGTTGAACAGGGCTAGGTGTAAGCGCAATCTCTGCCTATATAAACTAGACTCCCCACCTCGCTACGCCACTGATAAATATCCTTCCAATGAAATGAAAATATATTCTCCCTCGCAGAGAATCAGTTATAAGTTGTGTACCCTCCCCCCCAACCAGCACATCCTGTGACCTTATTCCAGCCAATCGATATCTCCGCACACTCCACTCTCGTGTTGCGCCTTCCTTTGTTTTCATAATTACATTAGTTTCCATTGTCTCATTAATTCATTTCGACTTGCCAGTATGGAGTCGTTCACAGCCCCGGGACTCTACTATCCGGTCTGAAAACATGCAACAAGGCGCGAGCGTACTATTGGCTCTACAGCCTAACCTGAACACATTAGTCAGCTACGCGCAGTGGTGCTCGAGTGGTCTATGGGGTTCGACTCACATAGCACTTTGGTGGAGTCGACAGGAAGGTCAAGGTTTGAATTCTTGTCTGGGTGCATTTAGATTGATTTTATTACACTAGATTTTCAGTGTGATTTTTCTATTTTCTCTCTGCGTTTTATGAAGGCAAATTTTATCTAAGCTATATTTCATCTCCTCACACAAGAATCAGTCCTTATTGTCCTTTGTTCTAACCTTAAAACTAACAAAGAAGAATATACTTAAAAATGTTTGAAAGAATGTTATGCACGAGTGAGGCGAAGCTCATTATGAGTGAGTTCCTGAGTTTTAATAATAAGTAATAAGCTTTCGGTTGAAAAAAATCATCTTAATATTAACTTATACACTCCTCATATTACAAACCAACCTAGTAATGAAACCTATGAAATGTACTCACATTTTCGTGCTGGAGGGATGGAAAACAATTTCGATAAAAGCACCTATATACAATTGGACAGTCCCCAACCACTCACCTGCGTGCCGCTAGCGAGCCAAATCACACGAGACAGATGCCTTTGTCCACGTGACCAACGGGGTGTGTCCGGTAGCTAAAATGCTAACAATTGGGAGATAAATTTATTATAAATAGTTTATTCAAGCTCGAGCTAGCTTGTGTGACTACAAAGTTTTTAAAAAATTTCAAAGCTCACTTTGAAGATTTTTTTTTTTACTTTCTCACGACCCCTGAAAAAGTGGAAGCAAAAATAATATTATAGATTTCGATAAATCTCGACGTTTCATGACCCGCTGAACCCGATTTTTTTTTTAGCCTACGGTCAAAACCATTTTACCGATAGGGGTAAAACTTGGTATCTAAGGTTTTCATAAGGTTCGTCAGAGGGATTTTTCAAATTATCCATGCAACCATTAAATTAAAGGTAGAAGCCTAGTTTACTTAGAGAAAAAATAAAAAAAATCCGGAAATCGGCTCCAGTGATTTTGATTAAAATGTCTATCTTGGCACTGTTTATTTAACATTTTAAATAAAATGGCTCCACTCATTTCCAGATAAAATCATATTAAAGCTAATTTACATAAGTGTCCAATTTTGACCATATCTCACAAACTATGTAAAATATGAAATAACTTATCATTTCAAAGGGCTTTTAAAAATGTAGAAAAAAATTTATTTGAAAAAATATTAAATAAAAAAATTACGTTTTCATAGCTATAGTCTTATGAATATTTTTAAAAGAGCTTTTTGAAATGGAGAGTTGAAAATGAACAGAACAAATTATATGTTTATGTAACAGTGTCAAATATTTCATATCTTAGGCATAACTTACTTTGAAGATATATTCACCCACTTAGACGTGGCCGAATGGTCTAGGGCGTCACTCTTGCCTTATACTGGAATGGTGATGACGGGACTACCGAGGTTCAAATCCTGGTCAAGTGTACTGAGGGTGGTTTTATACTTTCACTCCACGCAGATGCGTAAACAATACACTTAAATGTATAAACCAAACGTTTCGTAAGAGGCGGTGATAAAAATAATAATATATTATATGGAATCCTGCTGCAAGCACTGCCTCCAAATACGTGTCTGAAGCATTGCTCCCTTCAGGTATTTACTCGATACTGCAAGCACTCACTGCCTCCAAATAAGTGATTGAAGCATTGCTCCCTTCAGATGTTTACTCAATGCGGCAATCACTGCCTCCAAATAAGTGATTGAAGCATTGCTCCCTTCAGGTATTTACTCGATACTGCAAGCACTCACTGCCTCCAAATAAGTGATTGAATCATTTCTCGCTTCAGGTGATTAGACAATGCTTCTACAGTTTGATTCTTTTGAGAGTCATCCGCCATTTCCATTACCCCATATTTGTTAACACGTGTACCAAATTGGATGCTGGTGGCCAGAAGAGCAATACTCGTATTCTTTCACTATTTTTATCCAACATAGCGCACTATTTCAATTAACTACACTCAAGTATGTGTGACTTGGATAAACTAACATCATCTTTTTAATCATGATAAATAATATTCCACCAATTTTAAATCAAAGAAATTCACCTATTTAAATTAAATAAATACAATTTTTAAAATTTAGTTATTTGTAAATTATCCTAAACTAATTTATAGGTTATTTATAGAAATAAAAATGTGTTGCTATTTACGAGAAAAAATTACCAGTTAATCATTTTGAGCTAGACCTTAATGGGTATTTCCAAAAAATTTCAAATTTTCTAGAATTCATCAAATTATTTTAGAAAAGTAAGCATATATTTTTATCTATCATGTAAAATTCTCCTCGGATACCAATTTTGAGTCAGTTCATTGTATCTATTTATTATTATTATTATTATTATTATTATTATTATTATTATTATTATTATTATTATTATTATTATTATTAGCACCGCGTCTTACTACCCGTTCGGGTTGTACGCACTTACGCTAATGTGTAATGGTAAGGTGATTGTGAGATGAAATGGAGGACCTACAGTTTAACGTGGAATCCGAACCACGTTGGAGGCCTGGCATTCCTATTTAAAAATATACTATTTTTCAAAAATAAGTCATTAGTAATCTACTTTAAATGATTTTTTTAAAAAATCAAAACAAATATTTTAAATTATTTATAATGTAAGCACTTTCAGACACCTCTTTTTAATTGAATCGGTAAAGTCAGTTTCAAAATAAATCTAATTGGTAAAAATAATCTATAATCAGTAAACTACCCTCAACTTGATTTAAATGGTGAAGCCTTCTTATGGCCCTAGGCTCCATATGGCGTTAAAGGAATTTACACTACGTTCCCCAGTGGTCGTCTGAGTTCCGGGCTACAAATCCAGAGGTCCCGGTTTCGATCGCTGGCGCTTCCAGATTTTTCTGTAAAGCAGTGGGTCTGAAACGGAGTTAACTCAGCCTCGTGAGGATAATTTGAGGAGCTACTTGAATAAATAAGTAGCGGATCCGGTCTAGAAAACTGAGGTTAATGGTCGTAGTATTCGTTGTGCTGACCACATGACACCCTCTACCCACAAATGTTAACACTATCTTCGCCAACATGTAGTGGCCGCTCGGTTGATATAGCTCTTTTGTAGGCTAACACAATGAAGTTATTATTATTACTCTTAAACGAAATTTCTCCCCAAAAACAAGTAAACATTTTTATTTGACATGTAAAACACTCCCTAGATTTACATTTTAAACAAACTCAATAGAGCAATTTTCAAAAAATTTGAAATTTTCAAATATCACTCAATGACTCAGGAGTGTTGGTGCAGCCACAATAAAATCTATGAATCATTCAGCCAAATATATTTTGAGACTAATGGATGTTTTGCATTTTGGACTACTTCTTTATTCAACACATCCCTTTTGCAGGCGAATATGATTTTTTTTCAAAACACATATTTTTATTTCATTTTCTTTCCTTTCTAAAGAGGGAAAACTTTAATGGTTTTTCAAGTTTTTATTTTTACTTTTCATACTTTTTTTTTCACATAAAAAGTTAACTCATCAAATTTCTGGCTTGATGTTGTTATGATATGAAGGGGGCATCGTTTGGAATACGGTATTTTCTTTTTATATGTGGAGGCTTTTCCCCCCTTTTCTTACTGATGTTTTATTACTTTTTTTCTCTCTTTCTCTTGCTTCATACTTTTAATGATTATTATAACTTATTTCAAGTCCTAAATTACCATGACTTACAATATCAGAACTTTTTAATAGCTATAGTCCGAAAACATATAAACCATACTTTTGATGAAGTTGTTTATTTTCATTATGTATGAGAAAGAAAGAAAAAAGTATAATGTTATAGGATAACTTTGTTGATTATAAACATATAGAGAAGCATATATACAAATTTAAAAGAGCAATAACTTTTGTTTGGATTTATATTATTTCATATTGAAGTAAAGCAGTAAAAATTATTCCCTTTTTTTTTATATTAGTACGTTCAAAACGATGGCCATTAACATCTTCATCAATCTGGTAAATATAAAAAGCGAAATTTATAGGAAGTTTTTAGTTTATTTATTTCCACCACGTCTTTTACCCACCCGTGCTATACGCATTTTTAATTGTTTTATTGGGACCTGGGATAAAGAGCACAGCTATATATTAAATGTACCCACATTTTCCTGAAGTGAGAGTGAGAAACCATTTAATAAAGAAATATTACAAATACACGCTGATGTAATAAGAGCCTTGACCTCTTGTCACTAGCAACTAGGCTAGACGAGTATGTGAAATATCACCTCTTCACCCCTTATATATATATATAGCGCATCTTGGCTACATCATTTGTAGCCCAGTTCGTGGAAATATTATCCAGTACTAATGTACCGTCGCCCAGGGGACACCCGAATGTACTAATCTTACATCCTTTCTCTGGAGTCGCTTTCAATGTCCCGATGAGATGAGGTGATGGTGATAGTGAGTATGAGGGTGTGGAACCAGTGGAAATACTTAAGGCCCTGTACAAGAACTTGACTAAGTGGATGCTAAATGGACACTAGCGTGGGTTTGCTTGTGTCATCACAGGTTAAAAGGTGGAGCGATAGTGTGCTCAGGACCATACTATCGGTCCACTGAGCATTCACTAACGTTCTTGCATTCCGTCCTTAAAGCTAACTTGAGCCGAACTAACCAAACCCTGGGGATCGCTGGGGTAGTTCTCCTTTTGGGGGAAAATACCCAAGATACCAGCCGGGAATCTAACCCAGGACCCCTAGACTCGTAACCAGGTGCACTGACCTCCACACCACGGGGCCGATCACCCCCAATAGAACCAACTGAGATTCAAACCTAGAACTCCCAAGAAACTCACAGGCAATCTAGTATATTACAGGCTGGACTTCATTGACGCTGCAACCACCAGAGAAAATAAATATATTAAGTTAGTGAATGTGTAAACGTTATATTTATCACACCTTTTATTTTAAGGTTCCTAATTCATTATAAGCTCACAAAGCAATGCACTGCTTACAAAGCTTAAGATCGAAGTCTGCCTAATGAACTAATGGTCCCAGTTTCAATTTCTGGCATGGCAGAAATTATTATCATTGTTGAATTGTGGGTTTCCTCTTTAACAGTGTAAAATTTAATGGCTGGGGGCTGGTTGTTGTGTCTGTTGTATATTTAAGTTGGTTTATAAGTCATGCTGTGATATAATCAAACTGTTCAAATGGTACATGTTCAATAGTCAAACTAGAATTTAGAATAACTACTTACATGTCTGGCAAATGTACGTAGTTCTTAGCCCGTATCCTTAATGTTCTTAACGTCTTATAATCATTAAAAAAAAAAAGTACAACCTGCTATGCATAATTTGTATTCTTAATCACGTGGTATCGTCTCAACTAATAGAAAAGTGTAATACTTTGTCCAATCAAATTCATCGAAATTAAACATCAGAAAATTCATGATCAATAAACAACAACACGATTATTTTATTTTTCATTTGTTGGCCTTAGTTAAAATAAAGATGACGTTTGTTTAGTGAAGTTTTGTAGGTGTTGTTGTAAATCTTAGGTAAATAAAAATACGATAGGCTTAGAGGATGGACACAATCATATTCCTTTACTTTCATTGATGCTTTCTTTCTTATTCGCACATCAATGTTCAACTATTTTGCTATCTGTGATTGGTTCTCTGCAACCATCCATATAAATAGTCTTTAGAAAGCTAAAGTTGATCAATTTTCAACTTAGTCTTACAGAGCTTACGTGTTGGGAACTAGGGGCGATCCAAATTCGAATACTGGTTGGGTATACTGAGGGTGGTTTTTCTTCAATTATTCCCCACTTTCCCTCTACGAAAATGCGGCTACATGCCCACTAAAATCCTATTTTCCTCTTTCCTTACACACTATCGTAATTAATATGTGCTTATATGCTGAACAGGTACTAAAACACTGTGAGAAAAAGAAGATATACTGACTACAGTGTACTGAAGCATCGAATTTTTGGTTTGTACGATAAGTGATATTATCCACCGGCACCCCGCGGTAGGATTGTCGCGCGGTAGAACTAACGGGCGTTTTTAACTGGCCGTGTGAAACGTCATCAGGCCGGGGGACTATTGTTGCGGGTAGCGTGGGAAGATGAAGAGAGAGAACAACCCAACGTAGATTCGAACCTTGACCTACACCGTCATAAGTAGATCAGTTTATTGCGAGACTGGAGACTTAGACCGGAGGAGCATCGTTGTTATTAGCGTTGGAAGGTGAAGAGAAAACAACTCAACGTAGATTCGAACCTTGACCTACACCGTCATAAGTAGATCAGTTTATTGCGAGACTGGAGACTTAGACCGGAGAACCATCGTTGTTGTTAGCGTTGTAAGATCCTCTTTTTTATTTATTTTTTATTTCTTCTTTCTTCCGTGAAAGTGACTTGTCTTCATGTTGTGGTTTCCAATTAACTTTTTAGAATCTCACTGTAACGCAGTTCTCTTATTAAATCTATTAATAATGACAAAGAGAGAGAGAGGTAAAAGCTAGTAAAACGTTTAAAAGTCCACTCCGTTGTGGGTAATCAATGTTTTTCAGTCGATATTCCACTGCGCATGCGCGCTCTCGTCAGCAGCTCAGTCAGACACGTGGCAGACGGCGGGCATGCGCACAATTCTCACGTTTAGTTACGAATGACGTGTTCATATTTTATTGAATCAAATATATTCTCTACTATCTTGTGTTTGATTCACTTAAATATCTATATTCTTATTCTGAAAATTGAAGAATGACACCTGGATACGGGAATCAAACCGGGGACCTTCCCGTGTCCAGGTGTCATTTTTCAATTTTCAGAATATTATATCTAGATGGAGTATTCCTTCACTAAAAGCATAAATAATAACTTTGGCTATTTGATTTATATTCTTGCCGATAATTGCACTTGAAACAAAAATGAGGGTTTTTAGTTAAATATTTGCTTGGCCGGTATAACTTTTTCCTTCTAAGCTAAGGATCACGAGCTCAATTCCAGGTTTTGACGAAATATATAAGTGTGAAATTAGGGACTCCCCGTTCCTTTCACAGTGAAGTTTTTATGGATGGAGGACTGGTTGTTATGTCTTTACCAGATTTAAGTTAGTTTTGTCTAAGTCATGTACTGATATAAAAAGTTGCTTCTAAAGGAGCATGTGAAGTAATAAATTATCAATGGCCACCTACCCTCATACCAGTGGTTACTCAAGCTAAGGCGTCAGGATTACAACGCTTTGAAAGAGTGTTATGGGTTTAGAATCTTGGTTAGGTGTACTAGAAGTTGTTTGCCACATGTCATCTGTCAGTATATCTTTTATATTTCCTATCAACATCAATATGGGTTGATTTCCTCTAAGCAACCCTCTCCATTTTTAAATAATCCATTTGCCAGAGGAGTGGTGGCAAATGCTAGCAGAAAATGTGTTAACTATTAAAGGAAAAACATTAAAAAAAAAAATAGTTTGTTGTGAAAAGTATGACTGATAAAAGTGACAACAAATCACAAATAATGTGGCTTGGCAAATGAATACATTATTTGTAAATCTGGTAGCTTATGCCAACTATTAGTTAACACCACTCTTATGGTGAATGGACTATAGGCCATCTTCTGGATATTCCTTTTCTATTTTTAGCACCACGTCTTGCTAACCGTTTAGGTTATACGCCTATGTACTAATTACTCTAATGTGTTATGGAGGAGGAAGGTTTAGTTTAGAAGAGGTGTACTTGCATTAGCGTGTAGGGAGAATGGAAAACTATTTTGGATAAACCACCCCTAGTTCACCCGGCCGGGATTTGAACGCCGCTCTCCTTGTCATCAGCAGTCTAGTCTATTGAGATAGTGACACCTTAGACCATGCGGCCATTGAATATGGAGTACCTTGTCCGTGAATATGTCATTTTAGAGGGGTAAAATATCCTTTTTTATACAATATGATATTCAAAAAACCTTTTTATATAAAGCTTAGTCAAAGTGTTTCATGAACTAACACAAATTGTATCTTTGTTGAACTTTCACGATGAATCTCTCAGGTTTCTGTCTTGAAGAAATGAAGGTAGGACCAATTTGCTCCCACAAAAAAATGCACCCACCTTCAACATATAGTATTGGATAGGGGCTCCTTAACTGCTGCTGGCCAACAAGTAGCAATGCTCTTTGTCACTCTGCTCAGCACTGGATCTGTTCTGCTACATAAGTCTTTTGTTTTCTGTCCAAATTACCAAACTACTCCTGGATACTCAGCGTAATATTGAATACCACTTTCATGTTCCAACTCTGGCGGCCGGACTGCACAAGACAAGCAATCAGCTTACTTTTAAGGACAGGCAAAATTGGTGTCTGGTAGTCAAAATTCGATAGGAAATAAGCATAGTTTTGGAGGTAGCTTGTTGAAAGAATTGGTGTTCCTTTCTTTGACCCAAAAATTGTGACCAATAGCTTGTGGTCCGTTTCGAGACTAAATGTCCACACATACAAATATTTTGCAAATTTTTGCACTACAAAAACCAATCCTAGTACATCCCTATGTATTAGAGGATATCTGTACTCTGTCTTTGACAACACCCGGAAGCCATATGCAACCGGAAGTATCGTTATATCTTCATATGTTTGATTCAAAATCTCAGAGACTCCCACTGGTTTGGCGTCTGTTGTAAGTATCAATTCTTCAGTTAGGTCATAATGAGCTCATTTTGGAATCGAGCTCATTTGTACCTTAATCTGTCCAAACGTTTAAGAAAACTTAACGACCCAGTTTCACTCAGATCCTTTTTTGAATATATCATAAAAGGGACTTAGTGTTGTTGGCACGTACTGAAGGAATATTGTATCTTATTCCACCATCCCGAGGGAAGATTGGACTAGGTTGACTTTTACTGGTGTTTCCACCTTCAAAATCGGTTTGATCAATTTATTATCCAACATTAGGCCCTTTTCACTAATAATATATCCAAGATGTTTGTCTAGTGGATTACTACACGAACTAGCATTTATTGACGTTAAGAGTTTATCAGTTTTCTTTAGCATTGGAAATACATCACGCCACCTCTCATCATGTTCCTCTTTCATTTTGCCCCCAAAAATAATGCCATTCTGGTATATCGCAATTCCCTCCACTCCTGCTAACAAGCTTTCAATAACTCTCTGAATTAACTGTGGTGCCAGCGATATTCAAAATTAAATTCGCTTGTAGGGGTACAACCCTTTGTGAGTGTTGATTGTGACCATCTCTCTGGAACCATCATTTAGGAGTACCTGCTAATATGAGCTCTGCAAATCAAATTCAGAATATAAAGCGTTTGAACCAACAACGTTTATAGACATACTTATTATATACATACCTTGCAGTGAGGCTGGACTGATGGCTTTTGCGATGTTCCTCGAGATCTGTATTCCAGCATCCAAAATATTTCAAGTTCCTCGTATATTTTAACTCCTCAATGCTGGAAAATAATTCACTGTTGCCACAGCTTGGTCCACAATATTCTTGGATTTTGAAAACGTTAAGGTATTTTGATCCTTAGTAAACAATCTCTTTTTACTTTCTCTCTATCTTACAGGTAGAGAAAGTATAGTGAACGTCAAAAAAATCGAACTCAAGATTTTGATGAATTTTGACGTTTCATGACTCCCTGAATCCGAAAAAGTTGTTTTTGAATTTCCGTCTGTCTGTCTGTCTATCTGTCTGTCTGTACCTCCAACTAGAGCCTATACTATTTTACCGATTGAGCTAAAACTTGATATCTTGGGTTTTCATAGGGTTGCCCCGAGGGGTTTTTGGAATTGGATATCTACCCCTAAAATTAAGGGTAGTTTACTGAAGGGAAAAAAGAGAAAAAGTCGATTTTCTCAAAATCGGCT
>CABFWB010001180.1:137894-149218 GCA_902151455.1 Timema bartmani
GTAGCCATTTTGTTTGGAATATTTATTAATGTTCATAAATGAAATTTAATCAAAATCGTTAGAGCCGATTTTGAGAAAATCGACTTTTTCTCTTTTTTCCCTTCAGTAAACTACCCTTAATTTTAGGGGTAGATATCCAATTCCAAAAACCCCTCGGGGCAACCCTATGAAAACCCTAGATATCAAGTTTCAGCTCAATCGGTAAAATAGTTTAGGCTCTAGTTGGAGGTACAGACAGACAGACAGACGGAAATTCAAAAAACACTTTTTTGGATTCAGGGAGTCATGAAACGTCAAAATTCATCAAAATCTTGAGTTCGATTTTTTTGACGATCACCATACTTTCTCTACCTGTAAGATAGAGAGAAAGTAAAAACTAACAATTTTCCAGCCGCTATTATATAATAATATTTAGCACCGCGTCTTACTACCCGTTCGGTTTATACGCTCAAGTACTAATTACGCTAATGGTTTAGTAATTGGGAGGGTTGAGTTCTAGAGGAAGTGAATTCACAGTTGCATGGAGGAAGAGTGGAAAATCATTTAGGAAAAACCACCCCCAGTTCACCCGACCGAGTTTCGAACCTCGATCTCCTCGTCCTCGGCGGTCGTGCTCAACACGACTAGTGCGTTAGCCAACTACGCCACAGAGGCGCGTCTTAAGTCATTATCGATAAAACTATTTATAAAAGAATTGAACTTTTTTCACACAAGACTCTTAATCAACACGGTTTGTAAGATTTGTCTTAATAGAGTAGCTAATCTAATTTTCATAGAAACTTGTTTTTTACATTTTTTCTGCCGGTTCTATTTCTTAATATTTTTTTAGCACCGCATCTTTCTACCTGTTCAGACAATACACATATTTACTCTTTAAGCTAATGAGTTAGAGATGAGGAAGGCTGACATTAGAACAAGTATACCCGAATTTTCGTGGAGGGAGGGTGGCAAACCATTTTCTAAAATCGCCGTCAGTACACCGGACCGGGATTAAAACCCCGATCTCCTTGTCATCGGCAGTCAAGTCTAACTTCTTAGTTAACCCATGATAGAGGGATTCAACTCACAAAATAAAGTGATATCACCGATATTATAAAATACCAGATTTATTAGCAATATTTCCACGCCCTCTTTTCTCAGAGTAATATATTCTGTCATGCTATTTGTCTTTATTACTGGACAGAGGAACAATGTAATTATTGTTAGTTGATGGTTTAATATCCTGACATAAAAACCCTAGATATTGTTAAAGGAAATGGCCGTTAAAAATACTCCCCTATCTATCGGATTGTATGAGTGTATTTTAGAGAAAGTGCAGAACACGACTCAATTATTTTCTAAGATATTTAGTAAAATATATTTCAGCTATAATTTAAATAAATTAAGTTTAATGTATATGAAAAGAATTACATATAAATATTACAATATATATAAAGAAATATTATAATCAATAATTTCTATGTGAAAAACATTGGCAACACACACACACACACACATATATATATATGAAAACTATGAACTTACAATTGAGACTTGAGATTAAGAAAAGCAGTTATAACATGTCAAAATACATCTAAATTAATATATATTTTTGAAATTTTAACAATGCTAGATGTCATAGTAAATGTTAAACTATAATGTAGGGTACACAATTTTAATGAGTTTATATCATTGCTCTTCACTCTCACACACGTTATAGCAGTCAAGCTGTAAGGATGTACTGTACAATACATTAAACACTCTCACACACGTTCTAGCAGTCAAGCTGTAAGGATGATACTGTACAATACATTAAACACTCCCACACACGTTTAGGCCCACATTTAATTCAGATCACTACGGCAAGCACAACAATTTACTATTAACACATCTATGTAAAACAATAATTATTCTTCATGGTTAATAAAATAAATTATCTCAATAAACAAACTTATTAATAACCGTAACTTTAGTTTAATATTTTTTATATTATTTAATATGGAACAGTAAATAACCTTATTATAAATCTGGAAGGATACGTATATACCTGTTTGACACCCAAATATAAGACCATAGCATAAATTACCCACAAATAAGAAATACACGTGTAAACTATCAAAACCAATCTTGACATTCATTTGATCCAGTCAGGATCCAAACCCGAGACGTTGGATGAGATTACGTCACGTGCCCATACAATATTAAAAAAATTGCATCGAACATAGGTATAATTAATAATTTGCACTGTGTTACACACTTTTATTTCATATTTCGAAAATCACCACAAATTATCTGAAAATTCACTTGCTTACTAAAAATTCTTCTCAACTTTTCCCCCCTGACGCACAAAATTTTCTGACTTTTCCGTAGGTTTCCTGATTTCCAGGTGTGTAAAAACTCTACTTCCATTGATCCGATTGCGTTAAATAGGTTGAATCAAGTTGTGAGTTTGACGATTTATTAAAATTATTATTATTTAGCACCACGTCTTACTACCTGTTCGGGTTATACGCTTAAGTACTAAGTGGATGGAGAGTGGAAAACCATTTAGGAAAAACACCCCTAGTTCAACCGACCGAGATTCGAACCTTGATCTTCCCGTCCTCGGCAGTCAAGCTCATCACGACTAGCGCGTTAGCCAACTACGCCACCGAGGCGGGTGATTTTTAAAATAATTGTACTTTAATTCCAAACGGTATGATAGGGTACGTCCATGTAATGGGGATGGATAAGGAAAGAGTCCCCCAAAATATGATGGAGATAAAATATGTAAGTACTGTACATCGCCCGCAAGAGAGACCGATAAAGAGATGAAAGGAGCAGATAACAGCAAATGTGTGGTTTGAGGAGAAAAATGAAAGCATATATATATTATTTTAAAAAATCTTCAAACTCACAACTTGATTCAACCTATTTAACGCAATCGGATCATTATATATACACCCTGGTTCTATTTCCCCTCCTCCCCCCTTCAGACATAAAAAAAATACTATTGATCATTCAAAATAGGTTTTTTTTTTCTAAACATAGCTCTTGAACTAGGAATAATATGTTTCTAATTCCTACCGGGAGCACTAAGAGTTCCTTTATTTTTTTATTTTTTTAACTTTACTCTATTTCCTTACAATTCGCCTTTTCAAATCTTTCTCTTTATAGTTTAAAAAGTCACTATTTGTGTGAAAAAACATTTTTTCGAACAACAATCTTAAATTCCGTAATATTGATGTGAAGTTAATTTATTTTTAATCTGTTAAATTGTCATTCTGTCATTCTCGGTAGTAAGAGAATAAAGCGCACGTGACTTTCTCTATTTCCCTTCTATTTTAACTTAAATGACAGTGGTGACATAGCGTGACATAGCGTGACCACACGTGACTCGACAGAAAGAACTGCCTTTTTTTTAAACTAGGGCAAGGGGGGAAGGGATGTTACAGCAGTGGAACGATATATTAACAAAATATATTACATTTACAAGTGCATCCAGAATTGGACAGGTGGTGAATATTTGTTTTAATTATGTTTAATTAATAGTTTTATTGCTATTAACGAACGACGATCTCTAATTGAAGGAATGACGATGAAGTTATATGAATTATTATTATTATTATTATTAGCACCGCGTCTTACTACCCGTTCGGGCTATACGCCCTTACGCTAATGTGTAATGGTAGGGTGATTGTGAGATGAAATGGAGGACCTACAGTTTAACGTGGGATCCGAACCACGGTGGAGGCCTGGCATTCCTCACATTCACAAGTTGTGATTAATACACGTCTTGTCAAAGGTGAAGGAAGGGTTTGGCAATCAGATAAATCTGTGCCGGGACTGAGGATTGAACCCCGGACCCTCAGCACCGAAGTCTGACACCTTACCCCTAGACCACCAGGTCACCAAGTTATATGAAAATGCAGCCCTAAGCACACCTATCACTCGGTTATGAAACTGTTGAGTGCAGCAGCACTTAAACGCAAGCCAAAAGTAATAGTACTTGAGCGCGTGGACTGGGGTACGAGGAATAAAATAGAGGGATGTTGTTCACCCCGAATTTACTTGTGGTCAGTGAACCCACCGAGTACCGTCAAAAAATTAGTTTGGTTTCTCTGGCTGCGAATTTTACCTACGCTCTAAAAATGTTATTATAGTTCTTATTTTATATCCAGTATAATTATTTATGTTTATTTTTAAAGTTTGGAAATTACCGAAAGAAACAGGGCAAGTCTTGTGACCTTTATAAACGATACCTAACATAACCTAACCTGACTTAACCCAACATAACCTAACTTATCCTAGCTTAACCTAACAAAAAGTCCTAATGAAATAAAATCATTAAAAATAATAAAACTAGTTATTCGTCGCAAATACACAAAAGGCTTCCCCTATTCCTTTCGATAGTTTCCAAACTTTAAAAATAATCCTAAATATACTGTATGTACAGTAAGAATTATTATTCTACGTAGGTAGAATTCACATTCAGGAAAACCAACTTAACTTTTTGACACATTTGATTGGTTCGCTGATTACAAGCAAAGTCGGGGAATACAACATCCCTATATTCGAATCCTCGTACCCCAGTCCATGCGCTCAAGTGCTAATAATTTTGGCTTGCGCTTAATTGTTATTGCGCTCAACTGTTACAGATTCTTAACCCTCAAACCTACTATCAGAAGTTTAATTTGTTGGGTATTTTTTTGTTGAATTATATAAATAATATTATAATCCACATGAACTACAAAGTATCAGTGGGTTCGTGGAATGTCAAGCTCATCTAGTCCAGCCTACCAATGACGGGGAGGTCAAGGTTCAAATCCCAGGTGGGTGTACTGAGAGTTTAAAAAAAAATATATTGTTTCCCACTCTTTCTCCACACAAATGCGGGTACACTTCCTTTCAATTCTAGCTTTCTCATTTCCAACCCATTTGTGTAGTTAAATGCGAATAGTCCAGAAAGATGGTAAGACAGGGTAGCTCCCAAAACAATTCCTAAACTGCGTACAAACTTGGCGGGTAGTAAGATGTGTTGCTGAGAAAAACTAGTTAACTGTTTACAAATCGTACATGATTTTATTTGGTGATTTAAATATTTATAATTTTAAATGGGAGATGTAGCGCAGCTAATAATATTAATTTAAAATGTTAGAAAGATTTTCAGATAGTCCCATTGGTAGGGATAGTATTATACAATGTTCTAACGCTGTATATAATGTTTTTAACACCACGTCTTACTACCTGTTTATGTTTACGTACTATTTTGTACTAATCACGCTAATGAGTTTGGGATGAAGAAGGTTGAATTTAGTGAAATTGTACTCTAATTTGCGTGGAATGAATGTGGAAAACCATTTTGGAAAACCACCTCCAGTACACCCCACTGGGATTTGAAACCCAGATCTCACTGTCACTGGAAGTCTAATATAACACAATAGTGACACCTTAGACCATGCGGTCACCGATACAAATGTAAATAATGTTGAAAATCTATTTATAAAAATATAAACTTTGACATAAATATCGACCATTTAGAAAACAATTATTATTATACACCTGTTTAGATTTTTATGAGAATTAATTTGATTATCATTATATCATAATTTTATTTATGGAAAATTAATTGAACTAAAGTGATTATTTATCACTTATTAACTAAACCATAGTGACTCTTTCTCATAGTAATAGACCGACTCTTTTCACTTACTAATTTAACAATACTAACTTTTTCTCTAATTAATAATCTAAAGGGACTATTTATCGCTTATTAAATAGCTATACTGAATCTTTCTCCCATATTAAATAAGCTATACAGACTCTTACTTACTTATTAATCAAACTAGACTAAATGTTTCTTAATTTTTAATTAAAATAGACCGACATTTTCTCAAATATTAATTTTACTATACAGATTCTTACTCGCATTTTAGAATGAACTTTTCTCAAATAATATTCAAACTATACTATATAATAAATACTAACCCAAAAATATCTTAAATATGATTCAATTTTAATAAGTGTTTATATATTAATACTTTTTACACCACATAGCACTAGCCATTCAGGTTATTCATATGTATATTAAATACAATAATATGGTAGAAATGAGAAAGGTTGAATCTTAATTAAGTGTACCGACATTTGCATGTAGTAATAGTGAAGAACAATTCGGGAAAACTATCCTCAATACATTCAGCAATTATTCGAATCCCAACTTCTCCAACTTTACCAGGTGAGATTGATATTTAGAACACATGTCCACCTATGCGGAAGAGTATGAGTATAAATGCATGAATTTAAATGTATTGCCTTTTAATATCTAGCGTTTATTGCTTTATACTTCCTCTTAATTCAATATACGAATTTTTTTATTATAATATGGTAACAAATCAATTTATTAAAAATACGCACTCATAAATAATTGTATTATTTTTAGTTCAAACGAATTTCTGAGTAAGGATATTCACAGAAAATCAAATGATTATTTTATGTGAAAAATTCAGATCGTTTTAGATTTGATACTTAACCTTGCTGTGTTAACATGAGCGTCGTCGTGAACTACGCTTTCAACCTGAATGCATTAGCATTTAATCTTTTATTTTTTAACATTTACCAACTTAATCATATCATAAATTTTACCACTTTAGCAACACCCCATCCCCTCTTTTATTTTTTAACCCTAAAACCTAGCCAAGAATTATTTGGCAAGTTTTATTATGCACCAGCAGCGATTAAAAGAAACAACATGAAAAAATTTTATTATTATTTTTTCTATAAAAAAGATGATGAAAAAAATATAACAAAAAAAAATAATGTCCTTCATAAACAATGCTTTCCCCATTCATGTTTTGATTTGTCGGGTGAAAACAAAACAAAAAGATAGAAAAAAAAAGGGGTGGGGGAAGAAGGGGTTGTAGGAACAGTTTGATGATATTCAGAAAAAAAAATGAATGCTGAATATATATAAATGGGAAAAGGGGGAGAAAAAACGTAAAATGTAAGAGTGGGTATAATATACAATAGCTGAGTTCTGGCAGTTGAGAAAGAGAGAAAAGAATATGCAGAGCATATTCTGCCAGGACATAAAAGAGGCATTTTGGCAGGACCAATAAATCTTAGTAGCTTTAAAAAAGAGAGTAGTGTAGTGGACAGGGATATAAAATGTGATGAAGAGAAGAACGAAGAGAAAAACAAAAATAAATATTCTTTTAAAATTCAGAGGTGTAAATAAATGATAATTACAAAAAATAAATAAAAAAGATAGTAATGTTCGTCGAACAATTTATTTGACGTGATTTATTTGTTTATTATAGATTTCTGTTCTCAGTTATAGTTTGAATAATATAATAAATAGCTCGCCAACCTGCGTTGGTGGACATGCTGGCTAAACGTCAAACTAAACGTCATCTAGTTTGGTTTGCTGATGATCAGAAGGTCAGGGGTCCAATTCCTTTATGAGTATACTGAAGATGCTTTTTCCTACTCACCTTATCTACAAATTTGGGTAAGGAACATTTCCTCTAAATTATAACTCTCATACTTACCCGTTTAATAGGCCTGTGTATAAAATGCATGTAGCTCTAATGGGTAATAGGGCTCGTTGAAAATAGGGTAATTCACCACATACCACACCCACACTGATGATAACTTGGTCTGACACGTCAAGCCAATATACTGTATTAACAGTGCCACCCTCGGCATACCCGAACAAGATTCGAACCTCAATTTCCCTGTCATCGACAGTCTAGTTTACTGTGATAATAATGCCTTAGACCATGTGGCCACCAAAGTGGGTGATCGAATATTGATTGGGTGCATTTGGGGTGGTTTTAACATTATGTTATCTATCACTATTGTTTTCAAATACTCTCTCCACACTAATACGGATGCATTTTCACTAAATACCCTTCTAACACCATATCCATCAATTAATAAAATAATCTCCCGTCGCCGACAGACCAGACAAGACGAGAATGATGCCTTTGTAGGCCTACGCTTTCTCACCTACGCGGGTATTTCATATTCGTCCAATAAGCCATTACTCATGTTATAATAATATTCCTTTAAACACTTATTTCTTAGGATCTTTATGATTTTTGTTCATTAGAATCGAGCATCACTGCCCCTAGCGATCCGTATGATGGTTACACGCCTTCTGTACTTTGTAGATTTGTTCAAAGACAAATAAATTTGTCTGCTAAAACTTATTTATCTATTAGACAGTATCCCTCACAAAATTTTGTGAATAAATAAGAGTTTATGAAAATAAATAGATATAGAATATTTGAAATACGTCATTCGTGAATGTTGAAAAATATAAAATGGTGTTTCTTTTATTTATGCAGGTTTCGTGTGTTATAGTTATTTTATAATGCTATTTTATTTTATTTCACTTCGCTCTGTTTGTCTACAACTTTTTTTTTATCTTACAAGTTTTAATCCACAGTTTATTCTCACAGTTTTTTTTCAGATACAATTAGACTGTGTCTACTTAAAATGAATGGTTTTAGTTATTTTGTGTTGTTTTGTCTGAAAGCAAGATGAGCTGATGTTCATTGAAGCGTTAAGCGTCCCAAATGAACTTCTTCAACATTCTCATTTAGTTCTGCAGGGTTAAGAAAGGAAGAAGGGATGAAATGAAAAATAACAGACACGAGTCCTTCAAGCCTAGCGGCTTGTAAGCTATTTCACTTGCGCTAAAGTTATTTACAATGGCTGATTGGTAGCAGAGAGTTGGTGGTTGTTAAATTGCTATTTCAATTTTAGGCCAATTAAGCCTTAGGACCTTAAAGAATTGTATTTTCCCACTAGAGTTTCAGAGGTACAAAGAAAAATATGAGTTGTTTTATTTCGATTTCAGTATTTTTCTGAAACTTTAGCTCAGTAGATAACGAATCTATAAAAAAAAAGGGAGTACTCGGGTTTGATTCCTGGAATGGCTGAAATCAGTTAATTATCATTCAGGGGACTGGGTGTTGAATCTGTTCTAGTATTAGGCTATTTTGGGAGCTGTTTTCTGATATGTTGATCAGTTCATACTAAATATCCATAATAAAACAAATAATTATTATATTTTTGAAAACTACAGTCACCCTATCCACACTCATCCTCTCAACTTACCCAAACCAACTTAAGAAGCTTCTTTCACATTGTCCTATTGGATTCCCTTTCAAATCGCACTCCTTCAGCACCCATTCATTACTGACGCTGTCTATACGAGTTTTTACACATGTATCCAAGATATCTCATTCCAACCATATTCACCTTGCTCTAGTGTTTCTCCTGACAAACCCACCTTTCAACATTTATAGAACGTTGGCGCTAGCACACTTTTATATACTGCCATCTTTGCCTCTTTCGATACTACTTCATTATTTACAAGAGTCTGCATACATCCAACTACTCTCCGAACTGTATTCACCCATCTGTAAATTTTAACATCCATCCTTCCATATTTACAGAACATTCTGTCCAGATACACAAAATCATTCTCTTGTTCTAACAGTTTTCCATTTATACTAAATTGGCCATCATTTCCTGACCAGTCATTATCAAAAACTATAACCTTAATTTTGGAGATATTTATACGAAGATTCATTCTGCCTCTCGTCACATTAAAACTATATGAAGGTAGAGTGTGTGGGTCAAAGGGAAGTGGCAGACCATGTAAGACGTGGATAAATATGGTAGATGAATGTGTGAAAACGAGAAACATTAAGAGTTTTAAGAATAAAAGAACATGTATGACTTGGTGTATGGAAGTTGTTGAAGCGAAGGGAGTATGCAAGGATAGGGAAGTGTGGATAAAGTTAGTGAGGATGGATTAAGTACGGAGTTGTTCTTTGAGCTATATGCACAGGCGTGACTAGTTATGTATGTAGGCCCATGTATGTGTATATGTACAGTAGGGGCTTACATGATTTTAAAATATATAATGTCAGTACTCCACTTGTAAACTAACTTAAAGCAGAAAATATTCCTTACTTAACTCTGATTTTTATACGAAGTCCACTTTCCATCACTAACATTTGGCATTTTGAAAATGTGTTTTATTTTATTTACTAATTCAAAATTTCATTTAAAAATCTATCAAACGTTTCTAATAATACTTCCTTACGGCCCACTGTATAATTTATTTCCATATAATTAATTAAACAGGCCAAGAATATTAATTCAATTGTAATATTTTTATTTCCACCATATTTCCAGTTGTTAAATAACGGGATTCCAGCAAACTGAACATACCTAGCCTTGGTGTCTAAATACTTACTAGCTTGATATAGTCCATCTTCCATAGGAGTGTTGGTAACTGACAGCCAGCAGAATATGTAAAAACTGTTAAAAGAAAAAGTTGTTAAAATCCAATTGTTTGTTGTGAAAGTTTTGATTGTCAAAAGTGACAACAAATCAAATTATGGTCTGGCAGATCATATGTTTGGCGAATGGATGTATGAGAATAAATCTCTTAGCTTTTGTTAGCTCTCACTTACCAACACTCCTACCGTAGTTGGAGTATAGTTTATAGCAAGACACACTCGTAGACAAATGGTAAATATATCTGTTAGTGTCGCCTAGAGTAGAATAAGAGTCCAATAGACTTTAAATAGATTACACAAAGTATATCATCTATAGTGCTAAGAATGTCAATATCTGGGTAAGACATCGAACCAGTGGCTGTTGACAGGTGAAGCCAGGCTTGACTATACTCGTAGTAGTAAGCTGATATCTCCCCACTCCAACAACACACAATAAAGCTATGAGGTAATACGTGATAATTAGCTTCTAAGGGTGAGTTTGATAATGAGTAGAAAGAAACAGTTTACCAGTAAATTCTCGTAAAGCCAGGCTTTATCTCGTAACAACTGACGAGACAAACAGATACAAACATTAAAACGTATATTTGAAAATTATACTAAGTAACGAGAATATTACTAGCGGACTTTTGACTTGGCACCACGATGGTCTACCATTTGTGTCCAGAATCATTCAGGGTTTCCATAAATTACTCACCCCACTATATGTCTTAATAAACTAATTAATTTAGGAGATAGCGGATTTACTGTAGTACTTACTAAACGGTGGTAGTCTACTCAATTAAAGCCAAAACATTTTGCGCTGTGTTATTAATTACGGCAAACCATTTTAAGATAGATCCTAAAATAAATCGGAGCATAGCAGATGGCCCACGGGACCCCTTGTCCCAAAAGTTCATAGCTTAGTTGGGCTATGTTCACCGACTAGGAGGATTATCGTCATAGCTTAGTTGGGCCACGATCACTGACCAGGAGGATTATTGTCATAGCTTAGTTGGGCCACGATCACTGACCAGGAGGATTATTGTCATAGCTTAGTTGGGCCAC
>CABFWB010001180.1:150381-163294 GCA_902151455.1 Timema bartmani
TCACTGACCAGAAGGATTATCGTCATAGCTTATTTGGGCCACAATCACTGACCAGTAGGATTATCGTCATAGCTTAGTTGGGCCACGATCACCGACTAGGAGGATTATCGTCATAGCTTAGTTGGGCCACGATCACTGACCAGAAGGATTATCGTCATAGCTTAGTTGGGCCACGATCACTGACCAGAAGAAGTATAAAAGATAATAGACCTGCGGGTATATATGAATTCAGCCCCACCAATCTTTCTGCCTTATATTAGGCTGGGCTTGTTTAGGTTAGGTTAGTTTAGGTTAGGCTAGGTTAGATTAGCTTAGCATTTTGTTGTGTCCTACTCTCCATCACTTGATGTTTTTCGCTCAGCTTGAGAAAGTATTACAACCATTCTAAATGGAGCGTCACAACAACCGGAGCTGAGTAAGTACACCAGTACGTCCTATTTACAATCCCTAGAAGGAACTCGTGATTCAACTGTGATGTGAGATTAACACATAACCTTTTAAACGCTGGTCATAACAGGTATACGTGGGTCAGCTATATTACAAGCAAATAAATAATTTATTAAGAAGTATAATTGGGTGAATAAACTATGTACACCTGTACCTCATTCTGTCCTTGAATACACAAATACTTCGCTATTCTATGTATCCAAGGTCATGGTTTTAAACCAGTGCTATGTTTAGCTAGATATTAACATTTACCGGGAAATTTTGAATAGGAAAATTTTCCTCGGTGTTGGCATGCGGTAGACCGTTTAGTTGTATAGGTGGGTACCTAGAGCCTATTATATAATATGCATCAAATAGTGTGTTAAGGTATGAGTAAGTTGATAAGGAGAGGAGTTGGATAGGAGGAACGGTAGAGAGGGGGACACTAATGTTGTTGGAAAGTACTCAGGAAAACCTTAAAATAGTTTTAATTAGCTTATTGATGATAAAAATATTGATGAACATAAAGGCTCTACAAAGGCTCGCATTCATTAGTTTATTTACTACTACAACTAATAATAATAATAATAATAATAATAATAATAATAAGAACATTCTCCAAAATACGTTTATTTTGGAACCTATTAAGGGAAATATTTGTTTCCTCACATCTCTACGTGCATCCTTGAACGACGGAGTGAATTTATGCAAAATAATTTATTAATGGGAGTCTTTAATTTTTCTCCAGGCTAATGTAATTTGAGCCTAATATATAGTAACGAGTTATTTTAAAACAAGCCCCGGGCTCTCATTAGCTATGTCTACAATGTGTTTTTATTAAAATATGAAATTTGTTTCCTCATAACGGTATTCTTTTGTAATTTGTAAACCTTAAGATTTTTACTCAGTTAAAATATGTTTACCTATTGATTTTAATAGTCTTACATGAAAAATTACTCTCTTTTTTTTACTAAGTTAAATAATTAGTAATAAAAAAGGATAGCGCTATGGAAATTATTTTTTAATTAATTACTTAATTTATTTATTTAAAAAACTAGGTTTTTGGAATAAGTGTTTAGGGAATTACGGGGTATGCAATCATAGAAAGTTTGAAAAACACTGGTCTAGGGCTGGAAAATATATTTTAAAGGTCTATTTATTTTATAGTCAGGGCATGCTAAAATTTCAGTCGGCCTCCCAAACCATTCAGCTACGGGGAAATGTCTGACTTCTTGAAAGCTTATTGTGAACAGATCCTTCCTCAGTTCCCCTGATTTTGTAATTTAATTATTAATTAGAGGTATTTAACATGAACTTTATGAGCCAACTGAATATATTAACAGACGTTTTAAGAACTTACCTCAATCACATAACAGACGCCGCACCCAGTAACCCATATTATCAATTTAACACCGAGAAAGAGAAAATCATATTTTTACAGATGACAAAATGTTCGGTCATGACAGTAATTGATATCTGCGTAGACAGACTTACATTCAATTGAACTAAATAATCTGATGACTTTGAGTAAAATTGCGCACTTTCAGAACGGAGCAAAGCACACTAATATACTACAAATTATAGCAATAATTAGGCTTGAGCAGTTTAAAATAAATAGCATATTTTTATTATATTCCGTAGTAATTCTTTATGAGCACATAAATACAATAGTTTTGACATAAGTAAATGAAATGAAATTCAGAATAATAATTCACATTTTGAAACACATTCAAATCATGATATTGAAAATCAATTAATACACTACCCGTATTGGTAGACACGTGTAAATAATGACGAGGAGGTCGGTGTTTGGTGAACCAAAGAAGTTTTTCCTAGATGATTTTCCACTCTCTCTCCAAGCCATTGCAGCTACATTTTCTATAAAATCTACTTTTACAATTCCTTACTTACTCTGTGTCAAAAGGAGCTCGAAAGTTCATTGCCACACTTGCAATAGTATGCCACTTTTACCTATCTTTTGCTAGATCAACCCAGTCCACCTCATTACACCTGGTCTCTTTCAGGTTCATTCCAATGTTATCCTCCCATCTGTGTCTAGTTCTTCCCAATTGTATCTTCCCATTGGGTGTGTCAGTCGGTATTCTGAACAAGGTTCTAGAATCTCCCATTCACACTGCATGTCCTGCCCACCGTAATCTACGAGACTTGATTATCCTAACAATGTCTTTGATGAATACAGGGTATATAACACATACATATGTAACCTCCTTCATTCTCCAGTATCCTCATCCATTATTTGGCCAAATATCTTCCTAAGCACCTTGTTTTCGAATACTAATTGAATACAGACTCTAGGACGGGCTGTAATAAGAAGAATAAAACTAAAAATAAATATATTGAAATGAATACTGTCATTACATTTATTAAAAATATAAAACCAAATATAGTTTATAATGAAATACTAAATTTAATTTCATATTTGTACTTTTCATGAAATATTTAATATGTTTATAAATAAACTCAAATTTTATTTACATAACTGGGAGGGTAAAAAATATTTAAATTAATATTGTGTTAGCTCTAATTTTAACTTGAGAGTGGAAATTTATGGTTACTTCTGTGTGCGCTCGCAGATTAAAAAAGAATCACTTAAAATTATAATAAAATACTACACATTTCCTGGGAAAATTAAAATATGGGAATTTTTTTCAATCTCTGTTATTTAGTTATTGAAAATTAAATATTGTAGTAGCAATCTAGAACGCTTTGTTTCTCGTTTGTTTTGGAAATCTAAGGGAGGATCATAAAACCGATGTGTGGACAGGAACGCGCTAAGGGTTTGACTTAATTCTGGAGTTAGAGGAAAAGGACATTTTAGAAGTTAAAAATTAGTTTTGCTATCTTTTATCCCCATAAAATATTACTACTCCTCCGGATTATCCACTAATGGGTAAGTGAAATGTACCTTTATTTGTGTGGAGAGAGAATGTATAAAAACAACGTCGGTATATCTGGCTGATAGTCGAACCCCTAACTGCCCATCATCGTCAAACCAAACTATATAATCTTGACACTAGATCTATCGCCCTAACCAATACGGGTGGTGTAGTAATTAGTTAGCAAGTAAGATTTACTAATAACACATAATCACAATTTGAAGATCATCCCGCCATTACGATTGTGTAAAACACCAATTCTTACACAACATTAAATAACTACCAGCCCTAAATTAAACTCAAGATTATTAATTAAGTATGGAATAACTTAACAAACTAATAATGAAAAAGATAAATGAAAAATATGCGGAAGTATATGTTAAATAATTGAATATCTAGGAACAGAAGTTTTTTTAGTGACTAAATTAATATAATCATAAATATACTGAGGAACACCAATACAACCTACCTTAATTGGTCTCTCACCAATATACTGAGGAACACCAATACAACCTACCTTAATTAGTCCCTCACCAATATACTGAGGAACACCAATACAACCTACCTTAATTGGTCCCTCACCAATATACTGAGGAACACCAATAACAACCTACCTTAATTGGTCCCTCACCAATAAGAGTAGTGCACTAATTGTTTACTAACAAAAGTCATACCCATAAGATTTCATTAGAGGTAGGGACGATGACGGTATAATTTAGAGGAAGTGTACCTGCATTTCCCATAAAGGAGAATGGAAGACGATTTAGGAAAGACAGTACACTGATCCATGATTCGAGCCCCAGCCTCCACGTAACTGACAGACTTTAATAGTTGGCTTGCCATTTAGTTTTCGTACCCGCAGATTATTATTATTTTTGTAATCAACATTGACGTCATTTTACTATATCATTATCATTATCTTGTAGGTATCGCTACGATCAATCAAAAGCAACAGCTCTGTAAATCTCATTACTTGACTTATGGGCATATTAAATAAGTTTTAGTAACTTTTGTAACGGTCGAATACTGTCCTTCCTACCATGTTATTACCACAGTCAAATAGTAAGACTATTTATTCTTTTATAATTGGATATTTTTATCATATAATATTAGAGAACTAGAGTATTACCACCAATCACTAAAGTCGCATATATTTCTTCCGTGTTTCTCGTCGGGGCTAGACGTATAATTACACTAATAAGGCAAGGATAAGAAAAGTATAATGTATAAGAAATGTATTCGCATTTGCGTGTAAAGATAAAGAAATGTGTCGGAAAAACACCAAAATACCCTCGGCAAGAATCTGACTCCTAGACCTTCACTTGTAAAAACTATACATAATGAGACTGAAGTCTTTGTCTGCGTGTCCATCTGTCCGGGTCGTAATGTCTTCTATATTTCTATGATATGGTCTGAATTTCGTCAGAAAGATAATCTGTTCACATTTTGTATGGAATCTTCCAAACGCGTTAATTAATAATGTATTTCTGTTCGGTAGAGGGAGTAACAATCCATTACATTTATTCATTAATTAGAAATGCCAATCAATATAGCTATCATAAAAATCTACGATGTGAATAGTAATAATAATAAATACATAAAAAGAGTGTTTAAAAAAAAGTTTGTAAAAAAAAAGTTCCATCATGTATCAAGTAACTCATCCATCCATCAATCAATCTAGCTATAGTTTTCAATTAATATTTAATTCGGTGCAGCTCTATTCTTCTTTGCAGTACAATAACAGTCCAAACATAATGAGAATACATGATATTCACCAGCTATTTTTACCTCAGCAAACATTCACTAACAATTAGTCCGGCAAACATGAGAAGGGAAAGGGATGAATAATACTGCTCAGGGGCAAATAACTTGACAAATATAAAATTGGGGAGGGAGGGAGAATGTAGGTAAATCGAAGGGAGTTGAAAAAAACAAACATTCGTGACTACGAGAAAAGAGGGGTATAAAGTCAGGGGGTGGGAAGGTTTTCGATTGCATTTATTTCATTTATACGTCACTGCGTTAAAATGCTAGTGGAGTGAGTTTTTGTGTTTTGTAAAAAAAAAAAAATATGCCATTCAAGCATATATATATTAAAAGAACGAACGAGTGATTACATAACATGTAATTGTGTATTGTTAATTGGACACAGGGAAAAAATGTTTAGCTTGAAGTAAATTCTGTACAGTTGATTAATTAAAACGAGTTTGATATGAAATATTTAAATATTATTAGAGTAAACTGTGCAGAGTGTATCACACGAACTTTCTCATAACCATGTATATATGTAGTCACATATATGTTGAGTTGTTTTTTAATGTGCTAAATTAATGTATCTAATATATAATATTTACATGGAAAATAAATGCATGGTGTGGTGTTTAAGAAGATATTTGGTCCAAAAAAGGGATGAGGCTACTGAGATAGCGATGAGTCATATGCACTGTACTTAATACAATACATTGGTATGATAATCAAGTCTCATAGATCACGGTGAGCGGCATGAATGGGAGAGCTTAGGACCGTGTCCAGTGTGTTGACGGGCAAACCCAATGGGAAGATATCGTTGAAAAAACCAAAACACTGATAGGAGGATAACATTATAATGGACCTTAAAAAGATAGGGTGTAATGAGGTGGACTGGATAGAACTAGCTCAAGATAGGGATAGGGTGTAATGAGGTGGACTGGATAGAACTAGCTCAAGATAGGGATTGGTTGCGTAATTTTGTAAGTGCGGTGATAAACTTTCGATTTCCTAATGGTGTTGAGTAGGCTAATTAAGTTAGTAATAATATATAAAGAATTAAAGTATTTGTTTAGTTTAGATATGTTATGTTTCAAACATTTAATAATGGAATATCATGGACTCACCCGTATTTGTACGCATCGCGTCTTTCTATCTACCAGAGCTAACAACATATTTCCATTAAGAGGGGAGGGCTCATGCAGATAAAATTAAGAGTTGATTCACCCACATTTGCGTGAAATAAAACCATATAGGAAAATCCACTTCGGTACACACGGTCGTTATTCGAACCCCGACACACCTGTATTTATGAGAGTGGTACCTTTATTCGTGTACTCACCAGTGAGGGTGAGCCATTTGTGATATTCAACAATAAATTGTAAAGAATTTATTTGCTTAAACAATTAAGAGTAGTTTCATTCAGTTGTTTTATCTTATTTCTCGTGAAATAATAAGAATAGTCTATGTTGATAGCCATGATTGTATGTATATTTATGTGTCCTTTCAAATTCATGACTAGGGTTGATTGGAGTTGATGGCACCCATGGTGAAATAAAAGCAATGGCGTTATTTGAAAACTGTTCTTTAAAATTTGACTGAATATGGTGCTCAAACTAGCTACTTGTTATAATGCCAGTTACAAAATAATAAAAACAATAAACTTGTATTATTTAAAAAAATGAAACATATCGTTGATAATATTCCAGTAAATTTAGCGTTCAGGACACTTGCCCCTCCTGCATAAACCTAGTTACACCACTGTGTCCATTATTTATTTATAAGCCAATCAACCAAATATTAACACACAAGCATTTATTATTTATAATTTTGAATTTTCTTCGGCACATGGTTTTCAAAGTTTTTAAAATATTTATAATATGAATGATTTAGAATATATTTGGATACAAATAGTGTATTTTTATTTGTAAGCTAACAATATATTATTTTGTTCCTCTATATGAAAAGCTAGAAGCCCAAGTAATTGGTTGAAACTGCTTTTGAATATTTTAAATTATCAAGAAAAGCGAATCCCAAATTGGGTAAACTATTTTTTTTAAACGTACACATTAAATTTGTACACAAACTATTTGACCAAACTTTGTTGGTTTATATAATTAGTTACACACACGGAATTTCTTTTTATTGAAATAGAAAATTTTTGCTCTTTTGATCCAAATTATCCTGGTCAAAATTTCTCGCTTTGAGAAGAATATAGGCCTATATTTGGTATCCTCTACTTTTAAAAATCAACATAAATCATTAATTTACACCTATCATAAATGATTGTACTACCAATAATGCAAGGCGTAGTCAAAGCGAAGCTTGAAACACGTGAATCCAATTCAAATTCGCAGTCAAAGATAAAGTTTTTGTTGTTGTACAAAACACCACTTGTTTTTACATCCATCAATGTTTCCAGGCTGTGGTCTGGCTCATTTTTTTTTATTCAAGCCATAAATGTTTCCGCTAACGGCTTGCTAGGCTTGTCGTAGCTTCATATGTGAGGCACAACATCCAGTCCCCGCCCGTTAATCCGTTACTATGAACGGGTAAACCCACATTTCAACCATGATGAGTTTTTCGGCCATGCCAGGAATTGAACCCGGGACCCTTAGCTCAGTAATCAGACACGCTACCGACTGAGCTAAGATGTTGGATTCGTAGCACTGCTTGTAATTATTACCAAACCACCTATATTGTGTGCGTAGCTAAAGATAAAGGTTTTAATAGAAAAACAAAGCATACTGTAATAACTTATACTAATAAATTTGAATTTATCTATAATTACGTTATTGATGTTATTTAATCACTAGTTGGTGATCCAAATAGCTGATATATTATAAATTAGTATAGGTTGAAATATTTCATAATTAGATATATATTTCAAATCTATTCACAATATATTGAATTTTTCTTCTCCCTTCGAAATATTTCGTAGATGAGAATGCTATTTTGGTTGCCGAAAGCGAAGGTTAGGTTTGACTTTCAACTTTGACATTTCTAAACTTTTCATACCCCAAATTAATAGTAAAGTCTTACAACTATAAGACAAGAGCTTAAATAAAAGTACAGTACTATTTTGGAAGAGCTATATACAGATTACACCAAAACCTCAAGGAAAAATAAATTTAACCAAACTGTTATTAAATTTGGCAGTAACATAATTATTAATCTATCCTATATCATATTAGGAGTGATATAGCTTCGGCCACTGTATTTTTACCTAATCAAATCCAGTAAATAAAATCTGTCACTAATATACTAAATATAATTTAGCTTAGGATACCTTAAGAGTAATTTAAAATCGGTAAATATTTGCACAGATAAATTATTCTTTCAAACCAATATTATGATTTTCAAGACATTATGTGAAATTCTGCAACCTCCTAAATAATGTGTAGGACCTACAGTAGCCCCATGGCTTCTTTGGTGCTGACTGACAGTTCACAGCTGACTTATGACAGTCAACATTTAGGTATATACCTAAATGTTGACTGTCATAAGTGACAGTTGCTAAACACATGTTTTTTGCAGATCATATGAATCGGCGTAGGGATACATAATTTGGTCTGGTAGCTTTTCAAAGGCGTCAGCTGTCAGCTGTCAGTCAGCACCAAAGAAACCATGGGGCTACTGTAGAAGGCATCATAACATGTCAGTTAGTCTCACAAGCGCTTTGACTAATCGATATTGTATGTACTGACTAATTTATATCGCTCAATATAGAATCACCTAGAGCATTTTAAACTGTATTAAACAAATATTTGACATGCCAATGAAACCATCGAATATCATTAGCAGTTTTGAATTCTAAACTTAATTTAGTTTTAGTAAAAAATATCATCACTAGCTATGTAAAGAATGACATTTGATAATATTTCGGTATCATAATGATTATTTTTAAATATAAATATATTTAAAGCATTTTTTCTAGAACACCCGTGATTGAAAATAGACGTGACAACTAAATAATTGTAAGGATGAATAGCCTATGTTAACATTTTATAAAACTATGTTTATTTTTGTGAGTAATTATCCGAGTTATATTTAATCGGTTGCTTTTAATGAAAGTATACGGCGTAATTTCATAAGTTTAGTAAGAAATTTACAAATAAAATAGAGGATAAAAAAGACTTATCGTCTATACGTGGGAAGGTATCACCAAATAAATGGGTTTTTAAATATGTCCGGATGTACTGAAATGAGTTATAGTAAATTGTATTTTAAACTCCCTCCGTTCAAATGCGTTTACATTTTCTTTGGAATGTAACCTTTCTCATCCCTAAGTTATTTGTGTAAATATGAGGCTAGCCCAAACGTGACACGAAGCATAAAGAATTGTTTTTTTCAATGTATCTTTATTGTACAATATACTCAATATTTCAGCAATTTTAGATCAATTTAATGTAAAAAAAAAAAAAAAAAAAAAGGCTTTTATTTGCTACCTTTTCTTTATTTATGAGTTTATAGCAGGATCCAATAATTCTAAAGTCTTCTTTTGAACGTTTCACATTAACGTTAAGTGAAAAGTCCGGTCTCACAACATTTGTTCATGTCACGGTGACAAGATCGATACCCTCTGCTTCTCCAAGTGGCTAACTCTTCCGATACCAACACATAAACCGTACAAGAACCAATGACGATAACGTCCCCTTTCCTATTCTTCAACCCTCATAAATGACCTTATGTAGTAGCCTCCTTTATTGTTATTTTATATTCGCTATATTTTCAATAACTTTGACTTGAAAAAAAAAAAAAAATTGGGATTTATATCTCAGTCTTATTCTTGAATCGATGACTAAAGTTTGGAGAGTATAAATATTGTTTGCTCCCGTTTGTCATATTTTATTTTTCTATTGCATTTATAATAATATCTGTCTTATGGCGTTGTTTAATCTAACGAAAGTCACGAGATTGGTTGTTTAGTAAAATAATGCTATCGTTTTTATTTTTGTAATGTGTATAGATTGATAAGTTAAAATTATTTTGTAAATTGACAATAATCGAACCTAGAACCTTCAACATACCACGATATTGCTCTACCACTGCAAATTAGACCTGTGTCCAGGGTCATACATCAGCTAATTCAAAGGTCCTGGCTTTATTCCCGCGTCCAAGTGTAATTTTTAAACATATATAAAAATTAATATGTGTGAACGGCAGCCAATATATATGTTAATTTAAACGTGTTGTTAATAGATTATTAGTAAGGAGAAACAAAAAAAAATTGGTTTTAATTTTGCTATTCAAAATAAACATATTTCATTGTTATGGATATCTAATTCGATGTTTACTCATACAATAAATAAATATATAAATATATATGATGAAAAACATTGTTGACCAATCAAATTAGCTTAAATCATGGAATAGTTCATGATTTTTAGTAAACCTATTGAGAGAAAAACATTTAAAACCACTTTCTGGCTTAGAATACTAAATTATTATGTTTTGCGCCATATCCCATCCAAGTTAAACGCAATTGAGTTACTCTTATATGGTAAATATGAGTAAGGTAGAATTTAGAGGAAATGTACTTGTATTTGCATGGGGTTAGAGGGGGAAAATATTTAGGTATTTTAAATTTTCCGGTACTAGATTCCAGACGGATGACATGCAGTGGACCTAATTTCATAAGACCTAAGGTTTAGGAGCTATGACTTTAGGTCTTATTTAATTAGGTCTAGTGAAGTTAGGTCTTGTGAAGTTAGGTCTTGTGAAGCTAGGTCTTATAAAGTTTAGGTCTATTGCCTTTAGGTCCACTGCCTGGTTAAAGAGTTAAGGGTATTTTAATGTTATTTATTGAAAAGTAATCTTAGGCCCAGTACTTTTAGGTCTAGTAAAGTTAGAATCTCTAAAATTAGGTGCAGGGAAGTTAGGTCTTGTAAAGTTAGGTCTTATGTGGTTTATTTCTTATAGCGTTTAGGTCTTGTGCCGCTAGGTCTTATAAAGCTAGGTGTAATAAATGATAAATTCAATCTCATTACAAATATCCGGTCCTATCATGACCATCAAATAAATAACATTAAAATAATCCATCACCCCCTAGATTTTAGAACCTATGACCTTGCCTTGAGGGCTATAGGACCCGGGGTTGATGGTGCATGTCAGGACCTGCGTAGGTTGCGTACAAGGGGGGGTAGGGAACCATTTTGGTATTCCACATCATGCTATAAGGTTAAATCTACCTTTAATTATATTTTAATAAGATTTAAGTTCTATTCTAATCCCATGCCTCCATCTTTAATTGCCGTGAAGCCTAGAGTATATAGAGTATGGAGCCTGGGGCTAAAGGGGAGGGGGGTGGAAAGCCTGTAGAGACCTTAACAGGTTGGCGGGAAAGGGGTAGGGAGACGTCAAGGGTAATTCACCGTTACAGACTCTGAGTGCTAGGGCTTCAGAAAAGGGGCTGAGGATTTCAAGTAGTTGGGTGTAGGATAGAGAGGTTGGTGTGGAGGATGGAGCAGGATAGATGCATCAGTATTCGCCTGGAGAGAGAATGGAGATACCTATACACCTTTAAAGTGTTAGCTATGTTGGGTGGGAGGGTAAAGGGTGTGGGAGTTCAAGAAGTTTGGTGTGAGGGAGGAGGGGTGGGAGGAGGTAAGCGAATGGGAAAGGAGGGAATTCACCGCTATGGGGTCTGGCTGTAGGTTGTGAGATATGGGGTCAGTATAAAGAGTTATTGATATGGGCTTGAGCTGAAAGGAGCAACAGGGTACCGGACATTTACCGCTATGGGTTCGAGCTGTTGGAAGTACTAGGGTGTCGTGTTCGTGGGGCGTCAAGACGTTGAGGGTACGTTACCGTTATGGGATCCGGCCGTTGATGGCGTCGGGATGTCGTGTTGGATGGGGTGTCAGGGCATCGAAGATAATTCATCACTACAGGCTCTGGGGTTCGGGGCCAAACTGGTCCGGTGTCTACAAGTATTTACAGCAAATATCTACGTTCGCGAAAAACAACGATCATGAGGTAGTTTTCTATTCTGATAATTGCTGTGGGCAGCAAAAAAATGAATGCACTATTGCCATGTGTATGCATGCAGTAGTGACCTTAAACATCTAATCAATAACTCACAAGCTCCTAATTGCAGGACACACAACAAATCAGGGAGGCAACATTCACTATCTCATCGAAAAAGCTGTGAAAAGATCGTTAAAACCTGGTTCAATTTATGTGCCATACCAATATGTATCCATAATATGTGGGGCAAAAGAAGCAAGGAAATTCATACAAGATTACCGAAAGGACACACGAAGATTTTATAGATTTTAAGGATGCTTGTTAGCAACAGAGAATTGACTTCTCGACAAAAGATGACAAACAACAAGTAAAAATGGGAGGACATTAAAATCATCAAAGTGAAAAAAGATACCCCTGGAGTTTTCTTCATAAAACATCTTATGAACAGGAGTACCAGAAAATAGTGATTAGAAATAAGATACACCAATCCCAGCAGCGCCGAATATCATTGGAAGTAAAGCAAGCCCAACCCCAAAAAAATTGAAAATAATGGATCGTAAAATCTCTGACATAATGGATCTCATTAAAGCCCTCACATCCCCACAGCGTATAAATACTTTTATACTTCGGTATTCAATGAACAATGATGCTAAAATTTAAATGTTTGCAATTATTTGAAAAAAATAATTTAATTTTCCACTGTATTTTTCTAATAAAATATTTTTTACTGTTTTATAAAACCATCCCTCTTACCTTTTTACATTTTTCATTCATTTCTGTATTTTTAGAGCTCTCACTTAATTAAAATAAAGTTGTAATAAAAGAATTTATTTAGTTACCATTTTCTTCTTTTCGATTTGTTTATAATAGTCACA
>CABFWB010001180.1:165814-180753 GCA_902151455.1 Timema bartmani
AAGTCATGAAACGTCAAAATTCATCAAAATCTCGAGTTCGATTTTTTTGACGATCACCATACTTTCTCTACCTGTTAGATAGAGAGAAAGTAAAAATATTTTGTTGCTAAAAGCGAAAAGTGATAGATCTAATTTTTCAAATAAAAAAAAAGGCCACCATGACTTCCATAGTAGAAAAATCAACATATTTTTTTATGTACATTTCTGTGGAATATTATATTAAACATTTTTCTCAGTTAAATTTGTTAATGTTAAATTTATTAATGATAAGTGCAGATTATTTAGTTTTCTCTATTTCATGAACAATTGCATTTTTTTGAGTTGTGTCACTTTTCCAAGTGATATGCGATATATAAACTACCTATGAATCAATTTTCCTCTAATAAAACAAGTATAGAGTAATCACAATCATATAAATACATCATGTAAAACCCTTCTAAGATATATATTTTAAACAAAATTGCTAAAGCAATTTTCGAAATTTCTAAAAAATTTCAAAAATAGCTATTAATAAACAAACCTTATTCTAATAACTAGAATTGTAATTTTAAAAAACGATCCAAGGTAATACCCTATAGCACCTAAATATAAAGTTTGAAAAAAAATTATCATCAAACCATTTCGGTTGTGGCACTAGGTACAGACAGACAAAATTTCCACATCAGCTTTTTTGAGTTCAGAGGCACATTAAATATTAAAATCCATCATAATCTCAAGATCGAGTTCTGTTATAATATATATTTAATCACCGCATCCTACTACCTGTTCAAGCTACACGCATATATGATAATTACTATAATATGGTAGGGGTGAGGAAAGAAGCACTTTAGAGGTAATCTACCGAATTTGCGTGGAAGGAGAATGGGAAACTATTCAAGAATAACTACCCTCAGTAGACCCGAACCGGATTCGGATCACGATCTCTCCGTCATCAGCAGGCCAGTCTAGCAAATGAGTAACGCCTTAAGACCAGACCCTCACAGAGGCCCGGGCCACTTCTGAGTTTGAGCCGTAAATTAAAAAATGAAGAATTTCATAAACAATTATACAAAATTAGTAATATGTTTTAAATGTTTACATTTAATACAATAACAATGTTAACACAGAAAAAGAACATTTGTAGCACTTTGTATTAAAAGTTCCAATTTTTATTTAACAAATGATGTTCTTAGATACCGTATTCTTAGATAAACGGACACGTATAATCTTTTTGTGGGGAATATATCATGGCAAGTGAAGGAATACTCACATTTTCACACTTCCAATGGCTTCTAGATCTCTTCTTAATGCTGAGTACACCTAAAATGTTTCACAAACCGATTACAGCAGCCGTGGACCGTGGTCACTAATCACAATTGTCATTTGTCACTGAAATCTTCCTTTGGCTGTCGTTCAGATAAAAGGTTTTGATGATTGTGTTGGCCCCCACCTACTTATTTGAATTCAGGCTTGAACGAGGTCCTAGTTTGTACGAAGTGATGAATGTCTCGGCGGTTGATTGGCCTGGTCTGGAAGGGGTCAAAGGTAGTTGATTGTGATTATTTATCTGGTGTTGTGTTGTTCTCAAAGGTGGCTTAGAGCTTCAGGATGACCTTTAGTAGACGGTTATGAGGGAACAAATTTTCGTTCTTGAGTTGGCTGAGTCGAGGGTCTTTCTGGCTGATGTATGGTAGGGAGGTCGGGGAGAAGGTATATGGTCTGTGGGGGGTGGCTAGGTGGGAGAAGGCCTCGGAACACGGGGGTGCGGTAAAGAGGAAGGAAGGGAGAAGCCCATCAACACACAGAGGCACGGTGAGGGTGAAGGAAGGAGGAAGCCCTCGGCACATAGAAGCGTGGTGAGGGGTGGAAGAAGCGGAAGCCCTAAGCACACGGAGGTGCTGTGATAGGGAAGGAAGAGGGAAGCAGGTAAGGAAGATAGCGGTAGCTCGATAACTGTTCACTGTGTCTTTTAATGTTTTCAAAACATCGATGTTGAAGGTTGATGTTTTTAACATCGACGTTTATAGGGCAATGATTTTCAACCATTTATGTTGACGGTTCAATGTCCGTGCCATCAATGTTTGCTGATTGATGACGTATGTGCCTTGGATGTCGCTAAAGATCATTGATTGTAGAAAATGATCGACCAACAAACATTATAACTATAAAGTACAGTACATATAGCGAAATGAGGGTTATTATCGGCTTATCTAGTTAATGTATATTCAATTCCAAATTACCCTGAATAGCTTCTATATTTTTAAAATGTTTTTAAATTTACTTTTATTAATTTAATAAACTTTATTTTAATACGACAGACAAATAATTTTATTTAATCATGTATACATCATATACATGGACTAATCAACAAAGTGGGATTTATGACAAACAAAGCTCCTGGGTTTAGTACGCTGGTCTATATATTGATGGGGACGAGATGTGTAACGGTATATGAAATGTAACCATTGTATTTACAGCGAAATGAAGAGAGAAGTAGGGCCTAAATTAAGGCGTTAGAACTAGACCAGCTAGTTATAAAGACTTGCTTATGAACGTTCTTTTTATCCTTATGGGATGTCCTAAGACACTAGACTGACTAGAGTATAGTATTTTCAAATCAACAACTCTAAAATAAATTTCATATTGCCGTCATTGTACGCAGGCTGGAGCAAAATTCTTAGAGGGTCCCATCCGGCCCGCGGGCCGTATGTTAGGTACCTCTGCTCAAGAGAGCGTGCAGCACATGCCAATCAACTCTGTGATATATTCAGCTAAAAATCGTAAATTTACACAAACACTACGGCACATGGATCATTTCTGATTAAACAGTAATAGAAATAAAGAGTTAACAGAAGTTCATAAAACTGAACATTGTTGAAATATTAAATTATATTGAGATAAAAACTGCAGTGAATAAGACGTTTTTGACCATTTTAGAATCGCTTCACAGATAATAACTGTGCACACATCTTCATTCTGTCATAATAGGGACATATTGTTGTTATTAACAATAATTTTTTTTGCTTTGTCCCTCATCGTCACCACGGAAAATTTCGAGTAATCATTCAAATACGGATGCAATGCACACATTTCTGTCATATCTCACATAACTCTCTCTCCCGCGCGCGCGCGCACACACACACACACACACACACACACACACATACAGGCAGATGTGAGCCGGTAGCTCTTAAGCCACACCACACACGGTGCAGGTTCGTTGCTAGATTGCCTGCTGGACTTCGCTGCTCGTTGCTGTGCGTGCTGCGCTGCAGAGTGTCATGCAGGCAGCGCTGCTGAGTGGGCTTCAAACGAGGCTCATCATCTGCAGACCATGCGGCTAGTTAACGAGAGAGCCGCGAGAAACATGCTATCTAGCTCTGTTGTCAACAAAACATGGACGGCGATAGTGACTTCTTGGATGAGAATACTTTGCGGGCAATTTGTATTCGTTAAAGACAACAAGCGATGATGATATTTTCAATAATTGATGCACTGAAGAGGCGCAGAAAATGTAGGGGAAAGTTGTGGAGTCAAGAATGGTTACAGAGGCGACATACAGGAGGAGGCACCCTATCTATGTTCTTTGATGAGCTAAGGTAAACATAGATATATTTATTGTATCCGATCTTTTTTATGTTTCACATATAATTGTGTATTACCAACCCCATATTTTTTTAAACCTCGACAACCCCGAAGAGCCATCATTATTTTCAAACTACAACTGTATGAAGGAAAATATTTTGAACGAATTTCTGAACAAAATTTAACCCCTTAATTCAGAAGCAAGACACCATAATGAGGCAAGCAATATTACTAAGATAGAGTTTCTGTGCTACTCTGCGGTATTTGGCTATAGGCAACTCCTTCCAAGACCTCGCTTGCTCCTTACGCATCACCCCAAATACGCTATCTGGGATTGTTGATTCAAAATTAAAAGCCACCATAAGTGTACTTGAGGAGCAGGTTATAGCGTTCCCATCAACCTCTGAGGAATGGGATTTGATAGCAGATCAATATCAAACTAACTGGCAGTTCCCGCACTGCATAGGTGCACTATATGGTAAGCACACTGTGTTCCAGCCCCCAAGAAAATATGGATCAATCTACCGCAATTACAAAGGAAAGGATAGCATTGTACTCCTTGCCCTCGTGGACGCAGACTACAAGTTTAATTTTGTTGACATTGGCAGCAATGGTTGGACACACGATCCTACTGTATTTAAAGAAAGTCCTTTGGGAATTAAATTAGATAGTGGTTCCTTAAATTTGCCTTCCCCAAAGTGCCTGCTGGGGTTTTATCATGAGATTCTCTTTATCACTGTAGGAGGTGATGCTTTTGCACTCAAGCCAAATTTAATGAAGCCATATCCCGATCGACAGCTGACAATAGTGAAGAGAATTTCTAATTACAGGTTGAGTAGAGATATAAGGATCTCTGAGAATGCATTTAGAATACTTGCCAATAGGTTCTTAGTACTTTTGAATCCTATAACACATGCTGTGAACAAATTTCAAGACATAACACAATTATGCTTGTGTTTTCCTTCACAATTTACCACTGCTCAAAAAATGTATGTGGTATGTACCTCCTGACTACAGGAAAGAGAATACAGTAAATCCAGGATGCATTCTTGAAGTTGTTTCTCGACAGGGTGGTAGTAGGTGTTCTGATATAACGAGTGAGGTTCGTGATGAATTCACTGACTATTTTAACAGTTCTGGCATTGTACATTGATAGTATGTTTCAGTAAGAAAAATAAACACATGAACTAAACAAATGACCGAATTACATCATACTGTATAACTACGGAAATAACGTAAATAAATCTCAAGTCGAAACAAACACATAAAATAAAAACGCAGCAGCACCGTTATTTTGCAGTCCCAGCCCTAGGTCCCCTATGCAAAATACTCCTCTATCGATCCCTCCCCATCGAGCCTATAATTATTGACAAATTTAGCAGAAACAGAATCAACTAGTATGTACAAATAATACTGGAAAAATAAAATCATAAATATCTATCACAAATAATCTGTACTTTCCTTTCTAATATTACAGTAAAAGTTCCTCCAAGGAAAATTAAAGAAATAAAGGCAATCTTTGACGACACCAGAAATACAATATTACTGCAAACGAAATATTTAACTAACTTCAAGGAAGTTTTGCACGCCCCAAAACTACAGTTCTATCATTAATTTAAGTCTGGACTATGATGTGCACTATATCCAGTCGAAGCTCTTTACTCTGGAAGCTATGCAGCTTTGATCAAATAGATGCCATAAACCCATCAATAGTGTCAGGTGTTGAAACTGTGGAAGAGCTGTTTCTCTTGGCAACTACAATGGGTTGACGGAAAGATTCGGCTAAGCTGTTGATAGCACTCGCACAAGAATTAACATCATTTCTACTCCTACGCTTATTTGGTGGATGACTAGAGCCCAAATCACTGGACACTGAGGACGAAGTTGCCGGGCTAATGAGTCCTGGCTGGACTGTGGAAATAAACGTTGTTCATAGAGAACACGTAGACGTAACCACCTCTATCACTGACTGCACGCCACGTGACTGAAGTCTGCTCTCTGATTGGCTCACATCCCAAGCCAGCAGTGACGTCATTTTCCAGTAGTTTGGCCTGCTCAGCATCGAGTAAGCGATCTAGCAACGAATCCTACACCATGTGCGTCGGGCTTTAAGTCTGGTCTGTCAGTGATAGGGACGTCGGGGCTTTAATCCTGGTTGAGTGTACTGAGGCTGTTTTTTCCTAAATAGTCTTCCACTCTCCTTCCACGTAAATGTGGGTAAATTTACTCTACATTCTAACTTTATCATTCTTACAGCAATAGCATAATTATTAGCTGACTTATACATATATCCCAATAGAGAGTAATACGAGGAAATAAAAAAATCTCATCTCTTTGGTGTCTTGTAGGGAATAGTGTCTGTTGATGGTTATTTTACCAACCAGCTGTCAAACGTATATTTAATTGTTTTTATATTTATATTCTACATAATTTTATGTGACTAACACTACTATTATGTTAGCAACAAGCCACTACTATTTTACCACTGATTCCCTTATCCTTACACAACCTTTCACAATTTTGAATTAACTAGTAATTTTGCTAAAATTTTATGTATGATTTCAAACTTTTCATACTTTAAAATAGTGTATTGTGTAAGTTGTCCGTGATCCTATCAGTGTGTTAAAAAGAATGTGGATTTAGGACCAGCATGCCATATATGGATAGGTATTGTGACATTAGGTCTTGTGCTTGTTGCCTTGTGAGGCTAGGTCTTGCGGGCTTAGGTCTTATAAAATTAGGTCCAGGGAAGCTAGGTCTTGTGAAGTTCGGTCTTATAAAGTTTAGCCCTAGTGTATTTAGGTCCACTGCCTGTTTGAATAGCTAAGGGTATTTTAAAGTAATCTAAGAAAAAATAATTTTAGGTCCAGTGCTTTGAGGTCTAGTAAAGTTAGGAACTATAAAATTAGGTGCAGTAAATTAGGTCTTATAAAGTTAGGTGTTATGAGGTTAAGAAATTTAGTTTAGGAATTGTGACTGTAGGTTTTATCACTTTAGGTACACTGCCGCGTGTCCCTCCAGACTTCCCCGTCAGCGGCAAATCGGACCAGAGGAGCCTGACATTTAGTTCACGTGCACTCGGTTGTGAGTGGCTTTTAAAATAATCGAATGGGATGGTTGGTAATATTATATTTCCATTCACAGGGGTGTGTGTGTGTGTATATAGTTATTATAGTTGTAAATTTACACCTGAACATGAGTTCGATTCCCATTTCCAGGTGTCCCTTTTCAACTCTATTTAATAATATTAAAATAAAATTAATATAAGATAGGATAAGACTTGAAAAGAAAAATTGTGATTTATTGGATCAAAAAAATATGAGAATGATAGAGAAAAGTGTGATGATAGTGTAAGGATCTACCATTGAGATATAATGTAACTATAATTGAAGATATATATATATATATATATAGCACTGCGTCTTACTAATCATTTGGGTTGTACGCCTATGTAATAACTACACAAATGTGTTAGGGATTATAAAGGTTGAATATAGAGGAAATGCGAAGATGGAGAGTGGAAAACCATTGAGGGAAAGCCAGCCTTAGTGCACCCAACTGGGATCAAACCCCGATATCACCGTCTTTGGCAGTCTAGTCTAACACTAGAGAAGCGCGTTAAACCATGTGTCCATCAAAGTCGGTTAGTTAAAGTTATTAAGTTGAAAAATTTTCAAAGAAATTTTGTAATAAGAATATTATATACAATTAAAATGACATAAGCACATAAAAAAAAACAAGCACCGATTGTAACCTTGTTACAACAATATTAAACTATTGGGGTTACATCAATCACCCTTCTGGCTCCTGTTGACTCGTCTCTCCTAGACCACGGCCCGCGACAACTAAACTCAACACTCTCCAATACAATATTCGAGTGAGCCGAGGAACGTAGTTCGTTCCTTGACACTGTGAACAAGCCGCGCCCACCAACCCCCAAAATATAAGGGCGAAAAACGTGGTTGGTTCCCCGCACTCTATCGGCAGTGTTTGGTAACCCCGTTTATGTATCTTTCTACGGACGTCCAGATGCACGTGAAACTTTCCAGTTCGTTTTCTGTAGACTCTTCCCCCCTCCTTCTCCATCCTTTTTTCCATTCTGTGAGAACATGTGATTTAAATTTGAGGACTATATAGGAGTATGAATATATAGAGTAGTCACTCATTACATTTCTGGCTTCATGAGGTGAGTGACGTTGCTATAGTTAGATAATGTATACGGTTTCTAAATTCCCTTTCGGCATTAATTATCTTATCTTTTCAAAATTAATTTCTTTAGGAATCTTTAAATGTTGAACTTATTATTTTTGACCGTAGGTGTTGTGTTAAAATTAATATCTTTGCATGGTTAGAATAAAACCGTTTATTGATGTTACAATAAGTATGCATCCCACAAGGGATTCTTGGTCCCCGAGTTTACATGTAATATTCTGCTTATCCACTTCACGATTTATTGTTAAACCATTTTGGTACTGACAGTCTCCGTCGCTTGCCAATAAATAGCGTCGTTCACTAAATTCATATTTAGGTGTAATGTAGAGTTTTATCGCCTTGTTATTCTTAAGTAATTATAAAAAACTGTTGTCGTGGAGTGGCGAGATATTTTTATGGTCTTTACCCTTATTAAAGTTATTCTATTGTACTGTTACGTTATGTTAAGCTTGAGCCGACCTGAGATGCTATTTTTATTTATTCATTAGTTTTGTCGGCCGCCTTCAGATGGAAAGGGGGACCATTTATAGTTAAATATTTGTCTTTGAAAACTTAATTCCTAGAAAGTTTAACTTACGGCCACTAGGCGCTAGCTTTACTAAACTCCATTTAATTGTTAGTTAAATTGTGTGTCTGCCACTTGATGGCGAGGTTTAGATCAGACTTTCTTATTGTCATAGTTTGTTATTCATATTTTTGTCCTATTCTAATTTAGGAGGCCGATAAAAGATTTATGAAGTCAAATCATGCCTTGTTTCGGAAAATTAGGAGCCGATTGTCGGCGCATTGATTTTTATCTAATATTAAGGGCCCCATACACGTTCAGTTAATCCTCTGAGGAAAAACTGTGCATTCCTGACCTTCGGTATTTCCGGAGCTTGTGTGGTTGAAAACTGCGCAGTTTGGGCGGACTGTTCAGTCGGCCTGATTAGAATATAAATACAATTCTGAATAACTGTACAGTCCGACCGGAGTGTGTTTGGCGTTGCGTCAGCTCAGTTTGGTTGAGGCCACCTTTCATTCAACATGAACCGGGCATTTCTGGAAGAATTTATGAATATTTATGAGTCGGAACCATGCCTTTGGCAGGATAAAAGTAAAAAATATCATGATAGGGTAAAAAAAGAAGCTGCCTATGCGCGGTTAGTTTAAATTTAAAAACTATTGAGACTAGTTATGCATGCAAAGAGAGTGTTGTAAAAAAAGTATTAGGAGTGCATACAGGAAGGAAGCTAAAAAAGTGAAAGAATCTCAGAAGTCAGGTGCAGGCACTGATGAAGTGTACGAACCCAAGTTGTGGTATTTCAAATTGTTAGGGTAAGTTTGTTTTATTGTCGTATCGGTTTGTACATGCAATTGTTATCTTTCATAATTTGTATCACTTTCTTTATTCTTTTATAGGTTTGGTTTGTATTTGGCAGATTTTTGGAAGATCAAGATACTCCACGAAGTTCTCGCAGCAACATACACAGCAATTAAAATGATGATGTTACCAGCAATAATGAGGTATGATACATACATTTTAATAAAAAAAATTATTAAAAAGGAGGGAGGGGTAGTCGTTGGAGCCTTGTGAGTGAGTTTTGGGCAAGAATAAAAATAACAAAAACCTTAAAACCTATATAGAAATAGAAATAATATTTATTTTGTCCATATGGTTTCCCCTATAAAAAATGTTTGATACAAAAAGAAGATAATGCAATAAACAAAAGAAATAAATAATACAAACTTGCAATATCATAAAGTAGTAGCTAACATTTTCACAATGTTCAATTATTATTTTTTCTAAAGTTGACTTAGTTGAAATTAAACAACAACAACACACAGTGTAATATTTAGTTAAATAATTATCCAAGTTATCTTGTTTGTTTTACTTTTTATTTTTATTTTTGTGGATGTTCCGTTATTTTTATTTTATCTTATTGACTTTTTTTTTCATTGATGTACTCACGGCTAAAATTAGTGTCTACAGTATTCTACTAAGACTAGAGATTTCAAATAAAATTGTGTTGCCACGGAACTGCACCTTTATATACAAAATAATGCATAAAGTCTTCCCTAACCTGTTTTGCCAGCCGATGTATACTTCCTTGACTATTTCTCTTCAACTCAAACATCTGTGAATCGCTTATATCTAATCCCAATTCCGAAATTCCATCGACTGTATTTTCTCAATCAAAACATTACATGGATTAATAAAAACTTGTCACCGATGTCATTAGGAAGTTGTGCAAAACACAACAAGCCATAACAACGGGTTCAATTTTCTTAGGTTGTAAGTTAATTGCAGTGTGAAAAATACGAAATCATGAGGCCAAAATTCCAAATGCATTTTCCACAATCCTTATTGTTCGTGAAACACGGTAATTGTAGATTTTGCTGTCTTGGGAAATTAGATCTGCTTGCCTAAATAGCTTCATCATGTCTACTCTCAAAGAAAATACATCATCGGCAACGAATACATTAGGCAATTTCATGGAAGAGTTTCTAACTTGATTTGCTATAGGAATTTTAAAGTATGGTTTTCAAGTTTTTCATAAAACTTTGTTTTTGATAACACCGCCGTCAGAAACTCTACCGTTTGTTCCAAAGTCACACATGATAAATTCATACTTGGCGTTAACAATTGCAAGTAGCGCCATGCTGTGTCTCCCTTTGTAATTATAAAATTCCGATCCACGTCCACTTTGAGCATAGCTCCCAAACAGTGGAGAAAATTCCAATTTCTATCGAAGGCATCCGCAACATTCTTCAATTCTTCTTCCGTTCGTGGAAACTGAAAGAAAGAAATACAAGATTTCCTAAAATGCCAAATAATTGAAAGTTACAGGAAAGTATGAGTTAAAAAGAAAATTCACACAAATTTGTTTTACTTGAACAATTCTAATTAATAAACGTATATATGGCCCTTAAAAACTATCTTACCTCAAAGGAGTGAAGTAAAAAATTCATATCAGAGAAGACATTGGAATCAAATTATAATCATAAGTGATTACTTTAACATTTTTGGGGGATTCTAAATACTTTTTTTTAACTAACTTTAAAAAATACATTTCAATACAATGCATGTTAATTCTGACTTAATTCATATCAAGAGAAACTTATTCTAGGTGTGATCATCAAATTATTGTTAGTGTAATTTTATACTTTGTCCTTTACTTGTCTCATAAAACATTTTTATGTTTTCCAACATAACAAATTTTAGCTATTTTTTATCGTTTCATATCTTCTAAAAGTTTCTACAAAACCAATTACATTTTTTCAAATACTATCATATTCTCAATTATTTTGTATTGGCTAATATAGGACTGAATAATTAACAAAATTAATATTTATCGATCATAAATGTTCATTTTAACTTAAATGTTCAAATACCATTCAGGCCACTCTAATTTTATACAGTGGACTCCAGGCTGCACCAATTAAGCAGGATTTTAACCAATGAGTTGAAAAACACATTCTGAGCAAAAAAAGTTATGAATAAAATAAAATTAATGTGGCATTTAAAGAAAGCACACTTTATTTAATTTATATTAGTACACATATTTATTTTTGAATAACTAAAGCTAAACACAAAAAACACATAATGTACTGTATAATGTATATCTGATAAATGATGATACAGTCAAAATAATACAGAGTAATAAGGTTTCTTACTTAGAAAAGAATTATCAAGTGTAACAGTAAGCTAGGATGCTGGTGATGAGGGGATAGAGATTTAAATCTCGGTCGGGTGTACTCAGGGTGGTTTTCCAAAATGGTTTTCCCCTCCCCCTTCGCGCAAATTCTGGTACCCTTCCTTTAAATATAACCTTCCTAATCCTCCAAAAATTATCGTAATTATGGTAGGTCTACATAACCCGAACGAGTATTAAGATGCAGTGCTAAGTAAAAAATTGTCAAATGTACCCTGATATTCTCTTTGTGGACTGTAACTGAACAAAGTCAGCACAAGTGTCTAGTGCTGATAAAGAGCTGACTTCATACCTTCCTACATTAAATAGCTTCTCGTAGAGCGATATTTCCTGGCATTTAGATTAGTCGCTCTCTCAGATATTTCATTGTTATCATTTTCCTGTGCTTCTAGTGTCTAATTGTTTCCTCATAATCTTAATGGCTCAATACTATATAGAAGACAATACCTACCAAGAACAGAATGGAATGGTCCAGTTTCATATTGCTAAGATGGCCTATTCCATTCTGTTCTTGGTAAGTATCCTCCTGTATTTAGTATAGTGCCGCACTTGAGGCGTACTAAGTCTGACTATGAAACTGGCCCCAAGATATTTATGTTTCGAGTGTACGTGCTATCTACACACAGTTTGTTGTACGATCAAGACCTTCACTGTCCCGATTACGGCAAACTGGCCCAAATTAGCAGAAAAAATGCAGGCTTCATGCTGGTTTTTGTTGTTTTTACATTTTTTTTTCTTCAAAAAACAGCTTCCCCAACTAACCGGTGCCCCAATTAACCCGAATCCACTGTATTTTTGCTTATTTTGTAACGTGTGATATGTTATTTTAGTAATATCTAATATTTTAATTTCTAAAATTCTTTGGATATTTTTAAACATATTAATATCACTTCTACATTATATCTCAATGGTAAATCCTTACACTGTTTATTATCTAACTATTTATTCTTTATCACTCTCATATTTTTGTTACCCAATAAATCACAATTTTTATTTTAAAGTCTTATATGATCTTACCTACAAACTTTTTTTAGGATTATTTTAAACTGTTATAAAATTAATATAACTTTCTGGTTTGTAGGATTTGTTAATTTTTTTAGCACCACGTCTAGCTACCCGTTCTTATGTACTAATTGCTCTAGTGGTTTTAAGGATAAGGAAATTTATAGGAAGTGTACCTGAATTTGCGTAGAGGTAGAGTAGAAAACAAATTGGAAACATATTCTAGTACACCCAACCGATATTAGAACCTCGATCTACCTGTGATCGGCAGTCTAGTCTACTTCGAGGGTATTGCGTTAGACCACGAGGCCACCAAAGTAGATTGTTCATCTATTAAGTTGATTAAAACTAAACCCTACTTATTAAAACAGACTGTGTACAAGTATAGAACATATAAAGAGCAATTTTGATTGATTCGATTTCACTATGCATATTTTCTGTCAGGTTCCCAATTTATATTTTTATTCAAAGTGACTATGACAAGTACATTTCCACTCCCAAAGAGTTGTATCGCTTCATGACATTTGCAATCTATTTTCGGATTTTGTATGTAATTTTCAGGAAAATATATGTCGCAATGATCTAAAAAATAAAAATTGACATTTTGCTGTCGGAAATTGCTTTCTATTGACAAGCTTTAAAGGTGCGTTACACACAGGAAATCGAAAAGCAACGTCAATTTCCTATCATTGATTAAAATATTTTCTCAAACTTCCTAATTGTTTTAATGAATCGATGAAACTAATACAGTTTGAAAAATTATGAACTTATATATGTACACCGTTTCAAACGTTATAGTAAAAATTATATGTATTTTTACACATTTTTAGTAATCTCCGAAGAACAAGCGCCTTGATTGCTTACATGTTTACCAGCTTAACCATTCCTTCCTCATAAATTAAAACATTAATTACCTCATCAAGGTGGTTACTGTCTTCATAACATCAAATTATCTGTACTTTCCAGGTTTTCTAGAGGGAACTCCCATTTTTTCAGAAAATTAGAGAGTAGTATTGAGGAATTAAATTTCATTTCTATAAAAACAACTGGTGTAAAACAAGGTAATTTTGGTTTGTATCGGTATTATTTCACTGGCGTCGATATTCAAACCGATGTTTCAGGGAGAAAAAAAAGGGGATATTATTATTTGTGTTTGAAATAACGTGATTATTTATTAAGTCAGTTTTTTATTTAATGGATAGGACTACTTACTAATTAAGAATTGAATTTAAATGCTTCAAAACACATAAGTATTCTACTATTTTTTGTTTGTATTTGTGAAATTCCTTGTGTTTTCCCAGTTTATTTCCAGACACAAGAAAATCCCCTGGTTTTTCCCGGTTCTTCCATTTTTCCAGGTTCTTCCATTTTTCCAGGTTCTTCCAGACAACCCTGCTTATATTAAATATAGGACTTAAAATAATCTAAGATGGCATTTTTTATATTGATGGGATCCTACGTGTAGGCACATTAATTACAAATTTACTTGAGTCTTAATTAGACTAAACACAAAGTCTGCAGAACAATAATTCACCACTTTGAGAATGGAAAATCACAATTTCACCAATGATGGGTTTTATATCCTACCATGCTAAAAATCAAACACAGGTCCCCAAGCTTATTAGGCAGACGCACTGACGAATGGGCCCAATTTCCCCACATTAAATCAAATTTGCTATTATTGTAAATAATGAAATAATGGCACAGTGCAGGGATTGAATAAAGTTGATTTTATCTTTGCAAAAATTAGTTATTACTAACTATTTGGGCGAAAACTGTCATCAACCATCTCTGAATGACGTGTGTTTAAATCAGTGGAATAATTAAAATACATATTTAACTTGCGTACATTAAACTACTCTAATCTATACTTACTATTTAGGCTAGTGTACGAGGAGTGATTTAAATTTAAACTAGCCAGAAGCATAAGAAAAGTCGAAGCTGAAGACGAAGATCGGACTTTTGCTGTTGTCACATAATACTACTATTAATTTGTAAATATTATTTAAGTGCATTTAGTTGAAGAGAAAGGTGTATAGAAAAGAATAACTAACACTTTGCATTCCATGCTAACGTATGATAAGTTTATTTGTATTTATTTATCTTCTATATCAACAATACACTTTTAAATTAGTTATAAATAATTCTAACGAACGAGAATATCAAAGACTAGAACTTGGATGATTGTGTTCTAAATTGAATGAAAGCAAGGATGTTGGCACAATTAAAGCTTTTTAAACATTATATTACTGTGGGCAGGACATGCAGTGTGAATGAGAGAATCTAGAACCGTATTCAAGTTACTGACTGACAAACCCAATGGGAAGAGACCATTAGGAAGACCTAGACGCAGATGAGAGAGTAACATTAGAATGGACTTGAAAGAGATAGGGTGTAATGAGGTGGACTGGATAGAACTAGCTCAATATAGGGATAGGGTGTAATGAGGTGGACTGGATATAACTA
>CABFWB010001181.1:0-19241 GCA_902151455.1 Timema bartmani
TTAGACATAGATTTGTGGAGGAATGAAAGGGACGAGGGAGGGTTAGATAAAGGTAATAAAGTGTGTTTGGGTGGGAAGCAGGAAGATAATAGTCTACTTAGCACCCTGAGCTACCTCCGATCATTGAGACACTTTATCTCTTTGTTTTAGTTGCTAAAGGAAATGCAAACCTAGAAGTACTTCATCACGTCCATTTTGTTTGGAGAATGTACGGTCACCCGTCCAAGAAGTGGATCACACACACACACACAAAAAGTGGAGCCATTCATTAAAAAAAAAAGTTGTTCTCTAGTTTCAGAGGTTTGATGTACCTCAATTAAAGAGAATGAACGAGGAGAGTAAATGATAAGGAAATGCACCCTGATAAACTGAAAATGAAAGTGAGAAACTACCATGGGAGAAAACAAAAGGTCGATAAATCATGTCGGATGTCAAACCTAGGTCACACATCTTGCAATTAATCCTTCCAGAATAGGATGACCTTTCGTCCCGTATTTTACTCCACTGTACCGAATCTATTATAATCCCAGATTTTGAAAATCCTCTTGTTTTGAATTTGTGCGTACCAAAATAGAAGCGGTATCGAAAATGTCGTACAACTAAACGTACTTTCTGAGTTAAAAAATAAATAAATTAAGAAACATAACATTTGTTACCATATGTTTCGATGCTTTAAATCTTAAATATGTAAGATTATTTCCTACTTCCATCAGATACCTACTTTAAATGTAAGGGATTCGAACCAAAATTATATATCTGGTCTACCTTCCTGGTGGAAGGGAACATCGGGAAAAAATTTCAAATTCAGTTTTAGAGATCTTAATAAAGGAAACACGTTTTAATTATGTTCCTGTTCATTAGTATATTTTTTAAATTTTTGTATCGGATTACCTAGCAAAACGGTATAAACGTGGTGTTACATGACATTATTATTATTGTTATTATTAGCACCGCATCTTACTACCCGTTCGGGTTATACACACTTACACTAATGTGTAATGGTAGGGTGATTGTGAGATGAAATGGAGGACCTACAGTTTAACGTGGGATCCGAACCACGGTGGAGACCTGGCATTCCTCACATTCACAAGTTGTGATTAATATACACCTTGTCAGAGGTGAAGGAAGGGTTTGGCAATCATATCAATCTGTACCGGGACAGAGGATTGAACCCCTTACCTCCAGCACAGAAGTCTGAAACCTTACCTCTAGACCGCCAGGTCACCTACTACATGACTTATTAACTTAGCCTATTATAACACATCTTGTCTGATTTAAATAGAGAACGAACTTTTTTGACGGTTGTAAAAAGTTAATAAAATAATTGTTATGTATCTAAGTGTCAAGTCATGGGACTTTCAGTTGCCGCTTTTGATGTGCAATACTAACAACTATAAAATAACACATAATATAATAGAATGTTATCTCGGTTGATCGCAAATAAATGTTTGTACTTTCTAAAAGCTACCGCCTTCTAGAATCCAAATTTAATAAATCTAAACACCCACTTCGGTGGCCACATGTTCTAAGGCACAACTCTCGCAGTGGGCTGGACTGCTGATGACGGGGAGATCGAGGTTCGAATCCAGGTCAGGCGTACTGAAGGTGATTTTTCCTCACTTATTTAACAAACACTCATACTCCACGAAAATGCGGGTACACCTCCTCTAAATATATCCTTCCTAATCTCTAGACCCGTTAGCGTAATTAGTACACAAGAGTATAACCCGAACTGATAGTAAGATGCGAGGCTAAAAAAATAATAAAAATAATGTACACCAAATCCAAATCCGCCAGGGATTATACAAACACGTACTCGTACACAAATAGCAAATTATTTTAGTCAATGGCACTTGGATTCAAACAAGGATCCTCTTAGACCGAGGCCGACTCCTTCACCTACCACGCCACGAGGAAGCCCTTGAAGAGACACGCAATATAAATGGTCTGAGTGCTGCCACTATATATTCTGTGAACATGTCGATGTTACGTAAATGAGGCTGACATCATGTCCGCTATAAAGTCATCCTTGATACCGCCCAACAAACTGACCGCACGTTCCAAGGTCTAGAGACTCTGTGCGATCCATCCATCCAATTAACCGCACGCTCCAAATTATATAGACTGTGAGATCCATCATCCATCTAACTAACCGTACGTTCCAAAGTATATAGACTGTGAGAGCCATCATCCATTCAATTAACCACACGGTCCAAGGTCTAGAGACTCTGTGCGATCCATCCATCTATCCAATTAATCACACGTTCCAAGGTCTAGAGAGTCTGTGAGATCCATCCATCCAATTAACCACACGTTCCAAATCATATAGACTGTGAGATCCATCATCCATCCAACTAACCGCACGTTCCAAAGTATATAGACTGTGAGAGTCATCATCCATCCAACTAACCGCACGTTCCAAGGTCTAGAGACTCTGTGCGATCCATCCATCCAATTAACCGAACGTTCCAAGGCCTAGAGACTCTGTGAGATCCATCCAATTAATCATACGTTCCAAGGTCTAGAGACTGTGAGATCCATCCATCCAATTAACCGCAAGTTCCAAGGACTAGAGACCTTACGAGACAGCTTACCCATTTAAAAATCTAGTTTGGATACTAACGTAAACTTTAGGAAAGAAGGTCATTTCTAGATATGAATTAGAAACTGTATATACCTAGTACACTATAATTTAATATTAAGTTCCGGGTTCTATTGTCAAGAATAAAAATATATGGGCGACAAAATTAGTCCATGACACAAATAAAGTTGAGCGTATTTTGGTTAGATATGGTATTTACTGGTAAAAATGTCATATCATTGTTTTACAAGAGGAAGGAATGTATTTGTGAAAGTTTTATTATTGCTATTAAATATTAACACCATCTGATTTACAGCATACTAAGGAACTACGATTCAGTGACACTTTAAAATTCAACCACGTAGAGCTATAGTCGATACATGAAGGTGAAAAGAGAAATGTAAAATTAATATTGTTATTATTTATTGTTACTCATTTAATACTGTTTTTTGAGTGTTAGTGTCCTTCGGAGAAATGAAACTGAGGTGAAGGTGAAGATTTGATGATTTGGGATATCTTGATTGCTCTCTTTTCATTTAAATACAATGAGAATATTCTGGAAAAAAAAGTTAAAGGAAAATTCTTTTTCTCCCGTCACTAGCGCTGGGATCAAATCAGAATGCATTTTAGTAGCTGTGGCATAGGAAAGGGAACGGGGGAGGATGTCTTAAAAGTGCACCGAATGAGGAGGTTTAAGGGGGTTGCCTTGGTAAGCTAGAAAGTGCCACGCTACCCGCTTCGGTGGGTGCGTGGTCTAACGTCCTAATTTCTCGTTAGACTAAACTGCCGAAGACGCGATCAGGGTTCGATCCCGGTCGGGTGCACTGAGGGTCCTAAATTGTTTTCCACTCTCTCTCTCTCTCTTTCTCTCTCTTTCTCTCTCTCTCTCACCACGCTAATATGGGTGCAATTCCTCTCAATCAAGCCTTCTTAATCCCTTACCTCCTAGTGTAACGAGTACATAGGAGTATTACTCGAACGGTTAGTAAGACGCGGTGATAAAGAAAATTTGTCTTACCCTCAACCCTTACTAGTTGAAACAAATGGCAATTTACTCATGTATAGAACCAACAATAGCTCCATCTTTAGCTAGTTTTTCCAAATATTCGACATATTGAATTTATATTGATGTCAAAACGTCTAAGAACAATTAGTGTTAGGATCAAAGTTCACGGGATGGATAAAAATAGCGCCGTCGGCTCTAGTTTTTAGACCCCTGCTCTGGAACGAGGGGATAGACAAGGCGATAGATAAGGGGGTAGAAATCAGATCGTAAGGGTGCCACCTCGTTTAAGACAAACAGTTTAGCGGCCAAACCACAGATTAGGTCATCTGGTAGGTTATCTGTAATTGCAATCTCGGCCCTGTTGACACTGCGGTGACCTAGTAAACTCCCCCCCAACCCTTCTTTCCATAGTGTGGTGGAAATCCTGTGCAAAAATCTACTCCCAAGATTTTTAGTGTCTTTTTCCACTGCCTCTGAATACCCGTTCGGATTACATGCATACATTATTTTTTTTTAGCACCGCGTCTTACTACCCGTTAGTGCTATACGCTTATTTACTAATTACGCTAATGGTTTTAGGGATTAGGAAGGTTATATTTATAAGGAGTGCGCCTGCATTTACGTGAAGGGAGAGTGGGAATCAATTTTGGAAAAAACATCCTAAGTACATCCAACCGAGATTCGAACCTCAATCTCCTCGTTATCAGCAGTCCAGTCTACTGTGAGAGTAGCGCTTTAGACCTTGCAGCCACCAATACGGGCTGCATATATGTTGATTACGCTAATGGGCTAGGGACGAGGACGATAAAATTTAGAGGAAATGTATCCACGTTTGCTTGAACGGAAATAGGTCAAAACAACCTTTGCAAACCTTGCCAGGATTCGAACCTGGACCTCTAGTGTGGATTTCCTGGTGGTTACAGCTTCAAGAAAATGTCTAAGTGTCATTAGTTTTGTGATGTAAGTCACCTCACAACACAATGAACGCTTTCCAAGTCAAGAAAGTTCCGGTCTATGTTCTTACAACAGCTTACATTAGCGCCCCAGAAACAAACTGATATATACTATTCTATGAGATTTTCTTAGTTCGGTACTGCTATCTTTCAAATTACACTTTCCAATTTTAATATAGAAAAACCCGCCTCAGTGGCTAACGCGCTAGTCGTGTTGAGTTTGACTGCCGAGGACGGGGAGATCAAGGTTCGAATCTCGTTCGGGTGAACTGGAGGTGGTTTTTCCTAAATTGTTTTCCAATCTCCCTCCACACAAATACTGGTTCACTTCCCCTATATTCAACCTTCCCAATTCCTAACTCATTAGCTTAATTACCTGCCTCGGTGGCGTAGTTAGCTAACGCGCTAGTCGTGTTGAGCCCGACTGCCGAGGACGGGGAGATCGAGGTTCGAATCTCGGTCGGGTGAACTGGGGGTGGTTTTCCCTAAATGGTTTTCCACTCTCCCTCCACGCAAATGCGGGTTCACTTCCTCTATTCAACCTTCCCAATTCCTAATCCATTAGCGTAATTAGTACTTAAGCGTATAACCCGAACGGGTAGTAAGACGCGGTGCTAAATAATAATAATAATTAGCTTAATTAGTACCTAAGCAACCTGAACGAGTAGTATGACGCGGTGGTAAATAAATAAATAATATGGAAAAGGGCAAACAGTCTCAATTTTCATAGTGAGGGATTTAAAAAGTTACTAGATCTACTTTCACGTGTTCATACGCCAAATCATGTGATCCGCAGATGATACTTTTGATATATATTACTAATACATATAAAATAACAGTAATAATTTATGGGAGTGTGCGAGTAGGCATTTTTCCCTTCGAGTAGAGTTTGAATGAAAACGAGTTTTTTATTGAGTTGAGTAGTACAAAGCAATATTTCTATAATAAATATTTTAAGTTGAATTTCTGTAATAGATCCATGCATTAGACATAAATAAGTACAAACTTTTTTTTCATACTATATTTTTTTGTGTGTGAAAAATATCGTAACCACACAAAATCAAATTTTTAAACAAATTTAATATAATTATATTTTTTAATTAGCCAAAAGGAGAAAATGATGGACTATCTTTGCTATGAAATCATATCTTAAAATTGAATAAAATTAATTAAACTAGGAATTTTTGAGAACAATTTCGAAAATTCTGAGTACTCAAATTTTTCGAGTTTTGTAAAAAAATCTTTGAGTCAAGTTCAAATTACTTTTAAAATTCGTCCTGAATTTTCGAGTACTCGCAACCCTTTAATAATATAATAAAATGTTATCAATGTTGGCCGTAATAAAAGTTAGTATTTTCTAAATGTCCCTTCCTATCAAAATCCTACTATACATACTGCCGGGTAAGAGTATATTCGAGCCGGTAAAAGCAATAATTTTAAAAGAATACGGATTTTTTTTTTATAAATATTAATTCTGAAATATGACTGGATAGCACTTAATACGTCTACTGTAAGTTCCACTTAATCGGTAAGCCAACAGAAGCGCTGAAATACATTTTAGACGTTTAGATGCTCTGTAATATTTAAGTAGTTAATCGTTATTTAAAAATATACTTTATACTAGAATTGATACGGAAGGTTAAGCTACCTTAGGTTTTGTGCTGTATAAATTTAAAACATAAATAACTAGATCATTTTCAATAAATTTCTAAACACATTTATCACTGTTCTGAGCTTAAGTTGAAACGTTCTTTAAACAAATTTTTTTTTTTTTTGTGGCCGCAGCGAAAAATACTATTTAAGGTGTCTCAAATTAAATGTTTCAGTGTGTGGACTTCCTCGTTGATAAAGGTGGTTCCTTTAAGGCTGTCTCTATTTAGAATGTTTGCGATTTAATGTTTTTGTTAAAATTATTTACTTTTAGGAATACAGAAGAGTAATTTTACTAGATTAAATATGATATTACATATTTAGACAATGTTGGGGAAAAAAATTTACAAGAGATTATTTCAAATATTTATGATTTTTCTATCAGAATTTTATGTTTACGATAGGATTTATGCTTTCAATAAATTTCATATTTACAATTCAAAATATTGGGAACGTTTTTACTTCCTTGAATTGGTTGTTCCACCAGTGAAAAGCTGTAAATCTAAAAACCATTATCTATAATCCCATGGCTTAAGGTGTTATTCTCGTTTGGACTGAACTGCCAGCGACGAAGAGATCGGGGTTTAAATCTGGAGGAGGGGGTATTAAGGTTTTCCCACTCTACCCCTCCATGCAAATGTGGGTACATTTCCACTACAATTTTAGCTTAACCATCCCTACTCCATTAGCGTAATTAATGTATGCATATAACCCAAACGGGTAGATTACTAAGACGCGATGATTGAAAAAAAAATGCTATTCAGAATATGAGGCATCCTTAAACAAGCTTTAGACCTTGGTTCGTGGTTTATTTCTGACGATGATGGCTCACGTATTATCCACACTTCCTTGAACCTGGCCCAGCCACAAGCACAATAGGGTTACACCCTGATTCCAAACACTTGATGACTGGTAAAAAAAAAGTACGTGAGTTATTTGATTATTTAATTAAAAAACTTATTCAAGACAGATATCAATAAGTAATTAGCACGCTTAGGTGACCGCGCGGTCTAACGCGCAACTCTCGCAGTAGACTGGACTGCCAATGACGAGAAGATCGGGGTTCGAATCTCGGTCGAGTTTATTGAGGGTGGTTTTCACAAAATAGTTTTCCAGCCTCTCTCTACACCCGAATGCGGGTACACTTCCTCTAAATATAGCCTTCCTAACCCCTAAAACTATTAGCGTAATTAATACATCAGCGTATAACCCGAAAAGGTATATAGAGACGCGGTGTTAAAAACATTATAAGTAAAAAAACTACATAAAATGTTTCTACGTAAATTTTAGTTGATTAAAACTTCAAACTGAAGCAACTTTGTTGAAAGAGTATACATGTATGACCTTCGCATCAAGTGGAATGTTCTATAAATAGATGGACACGCTCTTCACCAACGAAGAATTAAGTCTGTTTTAAACACAATGACGCGAAGACAAAACTGTTTGGTCGGGTCGTCAATAGAATTACTAGGATGTAGCAGTATACATTTTGAGAGTAGTGTGGCCGATTATCTGGTCAATAATAATGGGCTTAATTAAGTCAGCGGAAAGTATCAATCACTGTCACTGTCAGGTCACACGGCCTAAAATACAATGGTCTGTGTACGAAACTTGTTATCTCAAGGTAAAGCGTAAATATGGGTGATAGGTCTGAAATATCTTAAAATTTTCTGTTGGGAGCTTGTTAAAAAATTACTGTATTTGTTAAAGGAAAGCTAAATCCAGAGCCCTTTTTCATCAGGTCTCATAGCTCCGGAAATATGATTAAAAAGTTGCTGAAAATGAGTTAATGTTACATTTTCACAAATTTTTTTATATTAATAAAACTTAAAATATAGTTTTGGAAATGAGCTATTCTTGAAAACAAGAGGGGTAATTTAAGCGGCTGTCTCCTGACGCCGCGTGGTGGGTTGTGGAGGCAACCCTTCTCTCACTTTAGTGTTGCGGGAGGTATATCTGCAAGCTTCCGCAAGGGGAGCCTTTAAGTTTCCAGTTGGTACTACCGGTACAGTCTGGTTTCCCCTGACTTATAGGCCTAAATTTTAATTCCCTTGTATTGTCCCTACTTTTGTGATAAGCTTAGATGTCTTGAATTTTAGTTTAGTAATACAAAAGTATTTAAGAGAAATAAAATGTTTCCTATACGGAACCTACTCTGTCGTCTAGTGGTCAAAGTTCCTGGCTACTGATCTAGAGACCCCGAGTTCGGTCCCCAACACTTCCACACTTTCTGTGAAGCAGTGGGTTCTATAACTGGGTCGATTCAGCCTTGTTATGAGAAATGAGGAGTTGCTTGGATGAAAAAGTAGTGGCTCTGATCTAGAAAATCGAGATCAAGGGCCAAAGGGTTTGTCGTGCTGATCACATGAAATCTTCTCGCCACAGAAGCTGGCACTATATTCGCCAACAGATGGCAGTCACTCGGTTGGTATAGCTCGATTGTGAGCTGATGCCATGGCGGAATATATAGAACGAAAGGATGCATAATTATTAAAACAGCTTTTTCTACAGTATACATTATAATTTATAAATAATAACTTTGTATGTGTATATATGTGAGTATATGAGAGTGTGATGTGTGTACGTGTATGTGTGTGTATGTAGGTGAGGGTGTGATACGTGTGTGTGTACGCGTTTATGTATGTGTATATGTGTGCATATATATATATATATATATATGTGTGTGTGTGTGCAAATGTGAGATCGTGTGAGAGTGAGAGAGTGAGTTTGAGAGTTAGAGACTGTAAAAGTAAGAGTGAGTGAGTGTGAGTGAGTGAGAGAGTGTGTGAGAGTGTGATAGAGTAAGTGAGAGTGTGTGCGAGAGTGTCTTTAGTGCCTGGAGATCTTGAAGGTATGTCGCTGGTTATTATTTTTTTACATTTGACTTGAAGAGTCTTTAAGATCAAATCGGGCCTATATTTGATCTTAAATAATGACTAAGCTATTACTCCATATTTTAACCTTTAATAACGGGTGAACTATCATAACACGTGGTAGTTTCTTAATTAAACCCCTGGCCACGCGGACAGTATTAATCTTGGTCTCCAGATACACAGCCGGGGGTCAAAGTGTGAAACACCTGCCAAAGCCCGACTAATCACACCAATATGTCACGTATGTGAAGTGATTAGTGACGACGCTGCAACCCCCTCACCCCAACTAGTGAATAACTAACATTCTGGTCGAGGGTGGAGAGGATTGAATCCATAGCAGAGCATGTGTGATGCAAGATGATTGCGGGGGTAGGAGGGTAGGAACAGGCGTCTGCAATATATCATACAAGGGGGATCAATGGAACACTTTATGATTTTCCTTTTTTTTCAGCACTGCGTCTTACTACCCGTTCTAGTGATACGCTTATGTACTAATTACGCTACTGTTTTTAGGGTTAATAAGGTTATGTTTAGAGGAAGTGTACCCGAATTTGAGTGGAGGGAGAGTGTAAATTGATTTAGGTAAAACCACCTTGTAGTGCACCCAATCCCCCCCCCAATCCCCCCCTCCCTCGTCTTCGGCAGTCTAGTCCAACACGAGGGTAGCACGTTAGACCATGCGGCCACAGAAGCGGATGCTATCCTCGTTGATTAATTTCTTCCTTTACAAACGTAAGAAGAATCTTGATTAAGATCCGCCCCACCTTAAGGGTATCCCCCCAGATAAGGTACGCCAGACTGGTATTTGAAACCCAACCTCACTGTCATCGACAAATCAAATAAACAAGAGTGAAGCCTTTGTCCACGTGCTCACAAGAAGGATTATTATTTTGGTAAAAAAAAAATAGCTAAATAATTTTAACCTAAGACTGTTCTATTTGTAATATCATTTTATCAAAAATACTCACTAGGAAAGATATTTAGATAGTTATTTAGGAGGGTTTTTTTTCAAAAAAACGATAAAATATTTTTGTTTCTGTTTCACTTGACTATTCAGTTATTACTGGAATCGTGAATTCACTTGACAAATATTTTTAAATTGTTCTCATATCTCAAACTCTTTACAGTGGGAGTCGGCAAATGGTCGCTCTTGCGGCGGTTGTCAGTCGATGTAAGACGACAAAATCGCACACGCTTCGGTGGCCGCATGGTATAGCGCGCTACTTTTGTGTTGGACTAGATTGCCGATGACAGGGAGCTCAAGGTTCTAATTCCGGTCAGGTGTACCGAGTATTTCCCAAAATGGTTTTCCACTCTACCTCCACGCGAATGTGGGTACAATTCCTATGAATTCAACCTTCCCCATCCCTAACTCATTAGCGTAATTGGTACATGTGTATAACCTGAACGGATAGTAAGACGCAACGCTAAGAGAAAAAAGTATGATGCAATTTTAAGAAAAATCCCCTTAGTACACCGACCAGGATTCGAGCCTCAACCTCCCCATCATCGGTAAACTGGACAATATGAGACCTACGCCTTTACCTACGTGACCATTGGTGTGGGTTGCATTAGTACTAGAGCGATTTAGGGATTAAATAAAACATTAATTAGCGACTGAGGATAAAACACTTTCGTGTTTTATGTACTCTCTTTTCGACAAACATTTCATCCATCACAATTCCCATGTTATTCAATTATTAATACAACAGTAAATTTCCAAACTATTTAATGGAGACCTTCCAACCGAATTATCCCCAAAAAGGCCTAGTGAGCTAAATGAAACACAGCGTCCAAAATAAACGATGCTATGGATTTATGATCCCCTGATCCAATAAACGGTCAAGCCTTGTTGGACGCTGCAGGGGGGGTCGTCTGTAATTGGTGATTGCATTGTCTGATCCTCGCGCTCATGCGCAGTGATGAATTCTGCTCAGCTGCGATTTGCAGGTCAGCGCTGGTGCGATTCACTGTCATATTGAGTTTAATAAAACACATTATGTTAATAAGAGTGACGTAATCTACTAATAAGTCCCCCGTATTGGTGGACACGCGGGCTAGGTGTCGGGATAGTCTATTCTGGTTTTACACTGACGGGAGTGGTCAGGTTTCGAATTTCGAAATAGTTTCTCTCATTCTTTCTCAATGTAAGTGCGGGTGCATTTCCCACAATTATACCTTCCTTATAACCACCTCATTATTGTAATTAAAATGCCTGCATCGTGGATGGGTAGTAAAACGTCAAGTGAGAAAAAAAAATTAATCCATCATCCAAGCTTGGTCGGTAGCGTGTCTTTCCACTGAGCTAAGATTCCCGGGTTCGATTCCCGGCATGGCCGAAAAATGTGTCATTGGTGAGATGTGGGTTTTCTCTTCCATGATGATAAACTAACGTCCTAGTCTGGGTGTTGTGCCTGTTCTATATTTAAGGCAAAATCGTGTTCTGATATAATCAGACCCGCCTCGGTGGCGTAGTTAGCTAACACGCTGGTTTCGTGTTGAGCTAGACTGCCGAGGACGGGGAGATCGAGGTTCGAATCTCGGTCGGGTGAACTATGGGTTTCCTAAATAGTTTTCCACTCTCCCTCCACGCAAATGTGGGTTCATTTCCTTTATATTCAACCTTCCCAATTCCTAACCCGTTAGTGTAATTAGACCCGCCTCGGTGGCGTAGTTGGCTAACGCGCTAGTCGTGTTGAGCTCGACCGCTGAGGACGGGGAGATCGAGGTTAATTCCTAATCCATTAGCGTAATTAGTACTTAAGCGTATAACCCGAACGGGTAGTAAGACGCGGTGCTAAATATTATTAGTGTAATTAGAACTTAAGCGTATAATCCGAACGGGTATTAAGACGTGGTTCAAAGTATTATTAATATAATCAGTCAGTTTAGAAAAAAAGAATAAGTTAACATTTCTTATTTCGTGATGACCTAAAAATCCAGAATTTGTAAATTTGAGTTCACAACTTTTTACGTTCTCCTTGTTTTACTACTATTAATAGTGGGATAGGAAAGAGGCTGATAGGATTTATGAGAAATATACCCTCATTTGCGTGGAGGTAGAGGGCGAAATCATTTAGGAATCAGCTCCTCGGTAAACCCGACCTGGATTCAAAGCTCCAACCTTCTCGTCCATGGCAAGACAAGAGACTGACTCCTTTTCCCACGTGCCCACCGGTGCGGGTCTATATAATATATTGACAGCTGTATAGTAGTAATGTTCACTACTTGGCGTTTATTCTTTAGTTTCCCTTTAAAAAGTACCTACCCAATTCAATGGCTATATGGTTCAAGGCGCAACCTCGGCAATCAACTAGACTGCCAATGAAGGAGAGATCAGGGTTAAAATCCAGATAATTTGTACTGAGGGTGATTTTTCCCCCCTAAATAATGTTCCACTCTCCCTCCACGAAAATGCGGGTACACTTCTTCTAGATTCAATCTATTTTATCCCTAATACGTTAGTGTAATTAGTGAATATGCGAGTAATCCGAACGGATAGTAAGACGGCCAGGATAAAAAGAAAAAAACAAAGTTCTTTATATGGCAATCTGACTAATCTTGTAAGAAAGCCAAGCAGAAATAACAAAACAGCGAGCCGATATTCAAACATAATATGTTTTTCAATTACATATTTTGATTGTCGATTGTAAAGTTTGTCATTGTTTGACGATTGTGTTTCTATTTGCACCCAAGCCGAGCCAAGCCCGGTGTATGGGGCGGTTGGTCCCTCATTATGCTCGAGTAATAATGACCGTTATATGACTCATCCGGCAGCGGTAACGGGCCGCAAGGGAAGGGGGCACTGCGGGGATAATGAATCGACTTCGATAAATATCAACCCTCAAGCCAAATACACTCCTCCCCGTCCCTTCCAACCACCCCTTCTCTTTTTAGTACGTATGTCTGCACACACAATTGTATTAATATTTAAAATAAAACTATGCTCCCACCCCCCACATGTCAGCACAATTGGAGATTGTAAATTAGGATTCTGTTTCAACACTGATGGTAGAACTTGTAAAAAGATTCACTAAAATAGTTTGTTTCAAAATAAACATAAATATGCCATTAGATTCTATTTTACTAAAACTTATCCAACGAGTAAAATTATAAAGCTATGAAGATAAAAAAAATTGTCTTGTTTTTAGATGAGATATTTAATATCCATACAATAAATAGAAATGACAGCATATGACTTACATACTAACTAAATAAGACAGAAGATCCACACTCAGACCTAGCACTCAGATATTTATTAATTTTATAGAAGGAAGAATCTTTATACAAATAGTAGATCACACCATCAGACACACCTTTTAATCGAACCATGTTTACTAATCCTAATCATCGATCAGTCTAATCACCTATACACTGATAAGGCCACAAGCTTATCTGATATTCCTGGAGATTGAAATAAAACAAAATCGCCCTTGGTGGTCATGGGATAAAGTGCTCGCCTCAGGACTCGATGTTCCTGGGTTCAAACTCAGCCGGGGTTGACGAATTTTTCTTGAGCGATAAAAATCCGTAGCACAACTTCCTTCGGAGGGGAAGTAAAGCCGTCGGTCCTTTGACGATTGTGGCATGTAAAAGAACCCTGAAAGATATGTGAATATACCTTTCCCAGTAAAATTGGTAGGACCTTTCGCTCTCGCTCATAGAAATTATCGTGTGCTAATGTAATCAGTCAATTCAGAAAGTGCATATAAAATACCTTCAATAAATTAAAAATAAATTAAACAAATGTTAACTATTTTAAAAAAAGCCAGTAAGGTTTGTTTAGCCAAATGATTTTAGTTCATATTCTAGATGAATATTGATGTACTTTCTAAAGGTGCTTATTGACATGCAACAGAAAGCTGTAACACCATCGCTTATCCAGTCTGGACGGCACTCCTAAACTACGTAACGTCGTAAAATCAGTGAATCCCATCAGATGTCGGTCTTTTGTTGTCGCATCATTGAAATGCTACGCAATTATGTTACGCCACTTGTTTGAAAATTGATACGCGACGGTGTTACGTCACAATGTTTTGTTGCATGCCTACACACACCTCTTGAGATACCCCTCATCGGCCTATTTTCTTAGATCACATAGTTTTAGGTCAGTTTCAGTGGCTGAGTGTTGGTGACTTATGCCAGGAGTCAGAAACCTTTTTTAAATCGTGGGCCATAAGGGCTTTTTTTTTAAAAAAAAAGGTGAGCTGGTTTGGAAAAAAATATCGAGCTAATAAAGAATGTTAACTTTATATTTATGAAAAATTAATTAATTAATATTCTAGTTTTATGAACACAATTTGTTTGTATACTTAATATTTTGCGGGTCAGAGGTTGCCGACCACTTACTTATGCCATAGTAAAACAATAAGGCGGACGAAGGAGAAGGAACCATAATCTAAGGGGGTTGAGGGGGGACCTCCCAATACGCCTGAAAAGGTTACAAGCCTCGAACTTCTGAATGAGAGCTAGAAGTGGCCACCGTCAACCTAGATGGATAAAATTACTTAAAATGAAGATGATAGTCATAATTATCATAAGTATAATTTATTTTTAATGAATGCTCCTACCCCTACCACCGTAACAATCACGTGCTTTGTACACAACGGTAGGTTGTTCCCTACATTTTCTTTCCACCCAATTTTACTAATACAACATTTGTTATAAAATGGAGTGAACTTAATTTGTAATTTACCTTTTCAACAAAAAGTTTAAACTCGCTTCGGTGGCCGCGGTACTTTTACAGTAGAATAGACTGCTGATTACGGGGATATCAAGGTTCGAATCTCGTTTCGGGTGTACTTAGGTTGTTTTCCAAAATGGTCCCATGAATGGTCTCTTCACGAAAATGCGGCTACACTTCATCTAAATATAACCTTACTAATCACTAAAACCATTAGAGTAATTAGCACACAAGCGTATAACAGAAACGGATATTAAGACGCGGTGCTGAAAAAACCACACTTAAGTCTATCATAAATTCATACACACCAAAAATCAAGTGGGTTTATAACGTTAAGTGTGGAGCTGGCTGGTGGTAGGAGAACAAACAGGGGAGGAGGAAAATACAATTGACAAGCCAACTTGTGTTCTGACTCTCCCTATTAAATGGCATCATTTGATTCCCAAAGATCCATTCTATGCTCCTATGTCAGTTACTTTTCGTTTTTAGGGCATTTAGCTCATCCAAAATATCTTGATTTTTGGACTTATCAGAGTGAAAATTTGTATCGTTTGGACTAAGTTTACGAATCTATGTATGTACAAGGTCATAGAAAATGGTGTGCTCATTCCAGTACACACCAAACTCTGGTAGAGCTGAAGGAATGTGTCACTGAGCCCTGTGAAGTGGAGTCAGCCAAGCAAACTACCGGGTCGGTGCATCAGCTTTTGAGGCGCACTGTAGCGAGCACTCAAAGATGGCTACTCGTGATCAAGCTAATTATAGTGCAAGGGGGGAAAAGGCTGCCCTCATGTGTATGTATGTAAGCCAGTAATCCATGGATACCAACATTTTCAGCTCGTAAGAAATAAAGCTCGTGGCAGTGACGTCACACGTACAGTGGTGATTCTCGAACGGGTCATTATCTATTTCGAGGTGTTTTCAGTTTGATAAACACGGTATTTTCTACGCATAAATATCTCAAAATGTACAAAACTAGTTATAGGCATAGAGAATTAAAGTTAAACACTAAGACATGGACAGTTAAGTTCAAACAACTTGATAAGCCCAAAAGGTGACCTGGTGGTCTAGGAGTAAGGTGTCAGACTTCTGTGCTGGAGGTCCAGGGTTCAATCCTCGGTCCCGGCACAAATTTATCTGGTTACCAAACCCTTCCTTCACCTCTGACAAAACGTGTATTAATCACAACTTGTGAATGTGGGGAATGCCAGGACTCCACCGTGGTTTGGATCCCACGTTAAAATGCAGGTCCTCCATTTCATCTCACAATCACCCTACCATTGCACATTAGCTTAAGTGCGTATAGCCCGAACGGGTAGTAAGATGCGGTGCTAATAATAATAATGATAAGCCCATTTTCGGTTATTGAAATTACAAGAAAACAAATTAACCAATTTTGTAAAAGGCTAGGGGTCCAGGATGATGGCAAAAAGTGTAGCTTCCAACGCAAAACCCAATTTTTCCATCTTTTTCTGCTGTGTGCACTGTGGCTCATCTGTACAATCATTCTTTGCTTACATCACCATGGCAACAATGATTTGTGTGTGATTATATTATATCAGCAAATAAAATATTTGGCTTTATATTTATCTAATTTTCTAAGAAATTAAATGTACTGTTCCACCCCCACAAAATTGTTAAGAGTTGAGATAGGCATCGGGATTTGGGAAAGGGGTTGACTTAAAAAGTTTTCATCTTCGTGAGAAGGAGACAAATATACGTTTTACTTTAAATTAAACACCCAAAGCTAAAAATCTACGGGAAACTTGTGGACTCTGAAGAGTGAATCTTTAATTAGAAAGTCTAATGAGGCCTCTTTCTATATAGCTTTATCAATAAAATGTTTTGAATTCATATTAGCGCGATAATTCGCAACCATCGCTGCAACAATCCACTGGTGTCTTGTAGAATAAAACTAACGTATTTCTTTAAAGACCAAACATTCCAGTGCTCCATATACTAAGATATAAAATATTAATTTAGGCCTAAAAGGTTAACATCCTCTATATGGAGTTAAATAATAATCCTTTTTCTAATGCAAATAAATCCTATAAAAATTATATTTTTAATCACCCTTATAAGAAGAGCTCTTATTTATATGTCATTTAACTCCTGAATAGGTTTGTGAATAGGGTTAGAAATTAATATTCTCTCTTTTATTCCTTTAATTTTTTTCAATTAATAATTTATTGTCCCATGAATTAATTAAAATTGAATAACCGATAGAAGGTTTCCCCCTCTAAACGATTGGTAGGACTGTTTATGCCGGCATCACTATCAACTTGACGTTACCCACTTCGGTGGCGTAGTTGGCTAACACGCTAGTTTCGTGTCGAGCTAGACTGCCGAGGGCTGGGAGATCGAGGTTTGAGTCTCGGTCAGGCGAACTGGAAGTTTCCCCTAAATGGTTTTAAACTCTCCCTCCACGCAAATTCGGCTTCACTTCCTCTAAATTCAACCTTTCCAATTCCTAACCCATTAGCGTAATTAATAATTAAGCGTATAACTCGAACGGGTAGTAAGACGCGGTGCTAAATAAATACTTAATAAAACTTGACGTTCAAGTGAAGTAAAAATAGTGTGTGTGTGTGTGTGTGTGTGTGTGTGTGGGTGTGTGCGCGCGCGTGCGTGTGCGTGGTAGGATTCGCTTAACGTAACAAATTGACCAAATGTGTTTGACTTATCTCTGTTTTCAATATAAGGATTCTCATTTATTTAATTTCAGAGGGCGAATTTTTGAACAGGAAGAAACACCACTTTAATAAATGCAAAAAACAATTGTGTGCACCTATAGTAGGATTTTTGTAGGAAGAACCTTTTAGAAAAGAAAAAAAAAAGTGATCAAAATTGATACAATTTTACTATTACAAATACTATAGTTTTAATAATAGTTTTGATAATATATATCAAAGGTTAGAGGCGAAGATATAACAGCTTGACATATGCATATATTAAAATAATTTCTAAATAACTTTTGAAACGGTCATCCAGTGTTATTCCTACCGTAATCCTACTTTGTATCAATTTGTGTGGCGTGGAAAAGAGTTAACGCTTGTAAAATTAATTGTACACGACTATCGAAGCTTAGAAGATGGGAATTATCTTTAGATTACGGACGTAGGCGTATAATGAATAATTATATTATTAAATTGAAAAATGACAATGTAATATTGTACTAACGGAAGAATAAATACAACTCCCGAATCGGCGGTGGCTGTGGTATCAATGATAGCTAGCAATAGCTTATTATTTCAACACGTCCATCACAGACTCTGCCTTAAATGAGTAAAAGATCTTTAGCTAACTAGGCTACGGATCTCAGGTTAAATTCCCGTGTAGGCTACATGTGTCGATGTCTTAGTTCACGAACATGATATTATCTAGTGTAGTTTCACTTTTCATTTATTTGAGGTATTTAACGTGCACTTTCTGAACCGACCGTTTATATCAGCACAGGACTTATATCTAACTTAAATCTATAACAGACACAGCACCCAGCCCCCCGGTCGTTAATTCTTGACTTTAAAAAGGGAAACCCATATTTGACCAATGATACAATTTTCGGCCATGCCGGGAACCGAACCCGGGTATCATACCTCATTAGAAAGACACGCTACCAACTGAGCTAGAGTCTCGGATGGTATTTGTAATAAACTGCGGAAATACTGAATAAGCAGTGAAGTGTTTAGCGCTGGTAAACACACACATAAATATTAAATCTAAGAGACAAGAATAATTCATATTAGGTAGATACACCAACACCCACTTCGAGAATTAATGTATTTATTTATTTATCATTACTTTCTGTCCTGAAGCCTGGATTGTAACTCAGGACCTACATTGCATTGTTTCTCTACCTCCACTAATTACTAGTTTATCCAATTTGAAATCATATTACTTAATTTGATTTTAATTATAGCTCCTAATCTAAGTGTCCCTATTTCCCTAGCTTCTAATTTTATCCTACTAGGTGGTCCGCCCCGGGTATTTTACGCCCCCGGTACCCTGCCCCGCTGGGTGTCCCACTACTTCCAGATCTAATAGTCCCCGGATCGGTAAGAGCCCCAGTAGGGGCGAGCATCCCCCCTATCCACCACCTGGGGAGGCGCACTACAGGAAATTTCGTTCCACCTACCTCCAGCTAAGACCACTCACTACCTTGGACCTAAAACTAAACATGATACAACATAATACATGTAAAATAAAACTAACTTAACCTAACTTGTAGAATATCGAAATCAATCTAAATAAATGAACCTCTAGTTCACCCTAATGTCGCTAAAGTTAAAGTCCGTTACCTTATCCTTGGAGCCACTCCTGGCGTTTACAACGTTGTTCGACCGAAAGGTATATTCGAGTATCTGGCTCAAAGAGCAGTTTCCAATGACGATATTCTGCACGAGTTGCATCGGGCCCACGTGACGATTAATTCTAACGCCCTTTCTTCTTTTATCTCCCCCCCCCCCCCCCACCCCCCCCCCCCCCCCCCCCCCCC